>RJWJ010022470.1:0-26141 GCA_004363605.1 Indri indri | reverse complement strand
ACTGCACGGTGACAAGCTGAGGCTCAGAGAGGTTAAGCCACCAGCTCCAGGTCACACAGCAAGCAGCATGGCTGAGAGCAACGGGCCTGGGGCCCTATCCTGGCAATAACACCTCTCAGCTGTGTGACTTTAGACAGGCTACTTCGGTTCTCTGATCTTTGGTTCCCCATCTGGGAAATGAGGGTACAATAGCAGCTGCCTCACAGGGCTGTCCTGAGGGCCAACTGAGACACTTCACGTAACTCCTCTGCTGCCCCCATCCAGCCTAGGAGGTAGGCACTGTTATCAGCCCTAGTGTCTAGATGAGGTATTGGCGGCACAGAGAGGTGAAGTCACTTGCCCATGGTCACACAGGCAGTTTGCCGTGTAGCAAACCCAGGGAACCTGGCTCCCAAGTCTGTGCTGGTTAACGACTTTCTCTACCGCCTTGCACATACTAAGAGTGACTGCACGTTTTAGACACGATTATGATCTTGAAAGATCTGGCCGGGCAGAGACTTGGTGAGAGGAAGGGCACGCTGGGCAGATGGCCCTGCACATGCAAAGGCCCAGGGGCCTCTGGGGAGAATCTGGGGGCAGCTGGAGAGCAGGGTGTAGGAGCAGAGGCAGGGACGGCGAGGCTGGAGAAGGGGAAACGGTTAAGGAGGAAACTGCGGCTGGAATTGCAGGTGGGGGAGGGATTTGGGTGAGGCTTGAAGGGGCAGGGTGGGGCTGGGGCGTGAGGCCACTGGACACAGGTATCCCTGGCTTGGGGTGGAGCTTTCAGTCAGTTTGGCCTCCAGCCCCTGGAGGAGCCGCCTCCACCCACCTGAGATTTCCCGAATTCCAGCTGCAGCTCCGGTTGCTTCTGCGGGCAAAGGAGGCCTTGTGGTCACAGGGGCCTCTGGAGCCCTGGCCAGGCGCTCCCTCCCTCTCCGGGCACACACACCTCCATTCAGCCCCAGCCCCGCCCCAGGCTGCCCCCACGTCAGTGGGGGGCCGCCTGGCCAGGAGGCTGGGCGGGCATCGGGGTTGATAAGACCTGGCCCCCTGGCCCCCACAACTGTGCCTGCTGCTGCCTGTGCTGCCAGAGCCATGAGGGTCCCCTCTGGCACCGGCCTTGTGCGGGGCAGCCTGCTGCTGCTGCTGCTGATGCTCCAGGCCCCTCGAAGTCTTGGCTTCACCCCACGGTCCAGAGGTGAGGGGGCCTGCGCTAGCTGGGGGACACTGGGCGGGCGGGTCCTGACCATCAGCCTGGGGGCTGGGCACTGAGTTGGGGCCAGGATGGGATCCGGGATGCGGATAGCTGCAGGGAGGCAGGGGTGGCCAGCAGGGTGCAGGAGCACACAGAGGTGGTGATGCTGATAAGGGTTGGGGCCGGGGTCCTCAGTCCTTGGGGACCACACATGCTGCAGGGACCACGGTCTTCCAGGTCTCTGGGAGGCAAAAGCCACTCAGAGCCGGCCGACGTCTGGAGCTGCTCCAGGCCCAGCGCTGAGCTCACAGCACTTCAGTGAGTGCAGCTCTGAGAGGCCAAGAACTCATCCCCCCTGGCCAGTCCTGCCAGCATGGGGCCCCCGAGCGGCAACACCTGCAGGGTTTCAAGTTTGGGCACTGAGTCCTAGAATGCCCACTCTTCTTGTACAGATGGGGAAACTGAGGCCAGAGCGGGGAGGGCCTGTCTAAGGTCACACAGTGGGACAGCCCCTGAGGCTCCTGGCTCTTGATCTAACACTCCATGGGTGGCCAATCCCCTCTCCCTCTCTGGACCTCAGTTTACCCATTTGTAGCCTTAGCCAGTAGGGAGCAGGGAGCCAGCTGCAACGTGGTTTCTAAGGTCTCTTGAGGAACTCTGATGCCCGGAGTCTCAGTCCAGGGCACCGTGAGTGGCGCTGGGACAGCCCTGCGCATCTTCCCTTTCCCGACTCTCCTGTATCATCTGGGATCAGCTCTGCTCGGTTCATACACGCATGGGACGGGGAGGGAAGGGCCTTTGTACTGAGCCCTGTCTGGCTGCAGGTCCAGTGACAGTGTCATGCAGTGGCCTTGTCCTCCCCACTGAATAGATGAGAAAACTGAGGCTCAGTAAGGTGCAATGACCTGCCCAGAGCCACAGGATGGCTGAGCCGACATTTGAACCCAGGCCCGTCTCACTCCAACTCCGTGCACTTCCCAGCACATGGTGCTGCCTCTCTGGGTATCTGGAGGGACATTGCTCCTTGGGTGTGTGTCTTGGGGCCCACCTGGTCAGGCTGCCAAGGTGGTCACCAGGAATTCCTGCTCCTTTTCCCTGTCCTCGGCAATTTGCCAGCAGACCCTGCCGGGCTGAGGGAAACTGGATCCACTTTGGTGACTGGCTCTGATGCTCAGATGTAAGAGGCCATGTTGATGGGCACTGCTTTGGCTCAAGACTGTGCCCACGCCTGGGGGGCCTCCGTCAGTGTCCTCGTGCCCAGCTAGGAGACATAGCTGCCCTTGTTTCTGGCAGCAAGTCTGGGCTGCAACCCGAGAAGTATGTTTTCAAGGGCATAGTGTCCTTTGCCACCCCAAACCCCCTCTGTGTGTGCAGAACTCGGTGTGGGCTGCCTCGCTCCTCCCTGAGGCATCCTCTAGGGAAGGATTGCTCGGCATTGCACAGATGAGGAAACCGAGGCACAGAGAGGTGAATGTGGGGTGCCCAAGGCCAGGATTTGGCCCTCTACCTTCCCCACGGGCTGCACTGTGGGGCCTTTGGCGAGGAGCTTGCTGAGTGTGCACACACTGGCAAAACAGCCCGGCCAGCGCAGCCGAAGTCTGTGGTCTGCTCCGTCTGCGGCCTCATTTGCAGATCTCAGTGGCCCTGATTCGCCGCTCCTTTGCCTCTGAGTGTGCCAGGGAGCCTCCTGACCTTGGCCCTGCTCTCTGGCTTCTCCCTCCTGCCCCCTCCCAGAGCACCTGTGCCGGACCCGGCCCACGGACCTGGTGTTCGTTGTGGACAGCTCCCGCAGCGTGCGGCCTGTAGAATTCGAGAAGGTGAAGGTGTTCCTGTCCCAGGTCATCGAGTCGCTGGATGTGGGGCCCAATGCCACCCGGGTGGGCGTGGTCAACTACGCCAGCGCCGTGAAGCAGGAGTTCCCGCTGCGGGCCTATGGCTCCAAGGCCGCCCTGCTGCAGGCTGTGCGCCGCATCCAGCCGCTATCCACGGGCACCATGACTGGCCTGGCCATCCAGTTCGCCATCACCAAGGCCCTCAGCGATGCTGAGGGTGGTCGCGCCAGATCCCCCCACATCAGCAAGGTATGTGCACTGCGCCGTGGGAAGTTTGGAAGCTGGGTTGCAGGGGAACAGCCGGGACTAAAGGGGACAGTGGGCCTCAGGGAATGTAGCAGCATGTGGCAGTGAACAGTCATGCCAGGTTTTCAGTGCCAGGCGCCCAGGCCCCTGGGGGGAAGAGATCATGCAAGATCACCCCCCAGGGAGTCCAGGGTAATGACGCTGAAAATAACAGTTGCCCCTTCCTGGCTTCTTACCGAGAGTCATCTCCACTCTCCCTCCACCTCACCCCAGCACCTTCTTACAGACGAGGACAGTGCGGTCAGCAAGGTGAGCTGTGACTTGTGCAGCTGCACTTACGACCCAGGCCCGTCTCAACTGGGGCCACCGGGAGAGCGGGCCAGGCCCTGGGGCTAAGGACAGGGGCCCAGGTCAGAAGCAGAGAAGCAGCACAGGGGGCTGCGTGCATAGCCCAGACGGGGCGGGGCCGGGAGGACGCTGACCCTGGCCTCAGGGCAGGTGCAGGCAGTGGGTGGTGAGGCGGGAGCTCAGCGCCAGGGTCCCTCTCTCCCTCTTTCTGGGGTACAGACCAGAGGAGCCGCGTGGGAGGGGAGCAGGCACGTTCTTTCCCTGGCAGGGGCATGGATCATCCTAGAGAGTGGAGGAAGAGAAGGGCGGCATCTGCCTTGGCTGGTCCCTTGGGCCATGCGGGAGGGGTTTCTGTCCAGGGCGCGGAGGAGGACGGACGCCGACAGGGGGCAGGGCTCGTTTGTGAGCCTCGGCCGCCCCCTGGTGGCGAAGGCGCGGACCTGCAGGGCGCCGGGCCGGAGAGGGAGTTGGGAGGGGCGGGCAGCCCGCGCACCTGCCCAGGCCGAGCCCCGGCCTCCTCCGCGCGGCTCCCGCAGCCCGCAGCCTGGGGGCGCGGCCTGCGCCCCTGCCATCGCAGGGCTGCCTGGCTGAGCGAGTCGGATGGCAGCACCTCAGGCCCGTCTCTTTCCGTCGGAGGAAACGGGTCCCCCGTGGCCGGCCAGGTCCTCCCCGGGCCGGGCCCTGGCGGGGAGGGCCCGGCCCGTCCCTCTGCCTCTCGGCGCCTCAGTCTCCGCTCCCGCCGGTCCCGCGGGGCTTCCCGGAGGGCGCAGGCGGGAGGCCCCACGCGTGTCGCGTCGCGTCGCAGGTGGTCATCGTGGTGACGGACGGGAGGCCCCAGGACAGCGTAAGGGACGTGTCCGCGCGGGCCCGGGACAGCGGCGTCGAGCTGTTCGCCATCGGCGTGGGCCGCGTGGACAAGGCCACGCTGCGGCAGATCGCCAGCGAGCCGCAGGACGAGCACGTGGACTACGTGGAGAGCTACAGCGTCATCGAGAAGCTGTCCAGGAAGTTCCAGGAGGCCCTCTGCGGTGCGGCGCGGCGGGGCGGGGCGGGGCCGGGACGGGCGGGGCGGCAGCATGGGGCGGGGCCGGGGCAGGAGGGGACGCTGAAAGTCCGTCGGGGCGGGGCCACATCAGAAGGCGGAGTCTGGCCGCGGCGGGGGCCTCTAAGGGGCGGGGCCTGAGCGAGAGCCAACATCGGGGGCGGGGCCCGCGCTGGGGCGGGGCCCACGTGGGTTGGGATGGAACCTAGATCAGACTGAGGTGGGGCCAGCACCAGGGGCGGGGCCATAGCTGGGGCGGAGCCTGATTCTGAGGCGGGTCCCCAGCCCCGGGTTAAGGAAGCTGGGGAGAGGTGACGGGCCTTTTGTGTGGCAGAGTCCTAGCAGAGACCAAGGAAGGGCCACAACCCAGTGAGGGGCGCGCCTACAAAACCTGTACGTGTTTCTCTGTCTGGGGCTTTGGGTGCCAGAGTTTTCTGTGACGCAGGCGGGTCTGAGGGGTCTGGGCACTGCCAGGAGAGGGTTCATAGTCCTGTGCAGAGGGGAGGTGGGCCTGTGAGGGGGGGTCTTTGGCATGTGACCAGCTGAGAGTCTGGGGCCTGGAGTCTACACTGTTTGGGCCTTCAGTTTCCCAAGGGTGCGAGGGGGCCTGGGCTCCATGGTCAGTGAGGACATCCTGGCTGAGATGTCCAAGGCCCTGTGATTGTGAGATCTGAGCCTTCCCTTGTCCCTGCAGTGGTGTCAGACCTGTGTGCCACAGGAGACCACGACTGTGAGCAGGTGTGCATCAGCTCCCCGGGTTCCTACACCTGTGCCTGCCGCGAGGGCTTCACCCTCAACAGTGATGGCAAGACCTGCAATGGTCAGTGGGCTGGACATTGGCAAGCCCCGGGAGGGTGGGGGGAGGTGATGGGGCTTGGCTGTTCCCCAGGAAACCTGCCGGATCCTTTCTGCACTCTCCTTCTGGACGGGTCTTCAAAATAGATAGTTGCCTTTTAGAGTTTGTGTCTGCAGAAAGTTCTCTCCTGACTTCTGTCCCTCTTTTTAATACACTGGGTGCTGGGTTTAGTGTGGTTTAGCCTCAAACTCAAATCCTGGTGCCACCCCTTCTGAGGTGTGTGATTTAACAGCATTTCCAATACTGTAGAATGTGGCCAGTAACCTTGGCTTATAGAGGCAGTTCCCAGGGCAAAACGGAATGATCCTAGCACAGAGCTTGGTGTGTGGTGGGTACCCAGCCAGTGGTCAGGATGGATGACTATGTCCTTAAGCCTCAACCCCTCGCCTTCCTGCCCTTCCCAGTCTGCAGTGGCGGTGGTGGCAGCTCGGCCACTGACCTGGTCTTCCTCATTGATGGATCCAAGAGTGTGCGGCCAGAGAACTTTGAGCTGGTGAAGAAGTTCATCAACCAGATTGTGGACACCCTGGATGTGTCAGACAAGCTGGCCCAGGTGGGGCTGGTGCAGTACTCTAGCTCCGTGCGCCAGGAGTTCCCGCTGGGACGCTTCCACACCAAGAAGGACATCAAGGCAGCTGTGCGGAATATGTCCTACATGGAGAAGGGCACCATGACTGGGGCTGCCCTCAAGTACCTCATCGACAATTCCTTCACTGTGTCCAGCGGGGCCAGGCCCGGTGCCCAGAAGGTGGGCATTGTCTTCACTGACGGCCGGAGCCAGGACTACATTAATGATGCTGCCAAGAAGGCCAAGGACCTCGGTAGGTGCTGCCTGCCTGGACCCTGGGCACCACTGATGGCCAGGGGTACACACAGGTACAGCCCAACTGTAGTTTACCTTGGTGGCTCTGATTAGCATCCTAAACCCAGGTGAATTTGATTGGGGAGGATTGGTTAGTCCAACTGAAGCCCCAGAAAAGTAAGTGGCTTGTTTTTATGATCCTTTTGTGGATGGGCTGGGAACTTTTCCAGTTGAATGTTCCCAAGAACACACCAAATATTGGAGAGCAAACCCCACTTTGGGACAATCCTGAGCCTCAGTTTTGTCACTTATTAAAAAGGAGAATAATAGCCACCAGATGGGTGATTATGAGGGTTCAATGAAGCTCTCAGAACAAAGATTCCAGTACAGGGAGTAGCTGCAGGGTCTGACACGTGGAACTTCAGTAAATTTCCACGTTATTATTGTTTCAGGCATTGTGCTTGCAATTCCAGCAGCTGCCACCAGGAGGTGTCTGGTGTTGGCTGTCTAGGTGTTCCCCAGGAGGCCCCGCCATATGGCTGCCTGTCCCCACCGGCAGCCTTACTTGTCCCGCTCCTCCTGGCAGGCTTTAAGATGTTTGCCGTGGGCGTGGGCAACGCCGTGGAGGACGAGCTGAGGGAAATTGCCTCGGAGCCCGTGGCAGAGCACTACTTCTACACAGCTGACTTCAAGACCATCAACCAGATAGGCAAGAAGTTGCAGGAGAAGATCTGTGTGGGTGAGTGAGGCCAGGGCTGGCATCCTGGAAGGGGGTGTGGGTGGGGAGAAGAAGTTGGCAGAACCGAGAGGTGGGCTGGCCAGCTCAGCGCTTACTGCCGGCAAACGTATTGAATGCTCTGTTATGTGGACGACGCTGTTCTCGGTGCTCAAGCATTAAACCATTCAATCCCATTTGGTAGGAATGCCATTATCCCCATTTTACAGACAGGAAAGCCAAGGCCAGGAGGGTGGAACAACTGTTAATAACTGGGGGAGCCAAGACTTGAATGCTGCTGCCTCCCCTAGTCCTCCCTGGTGGCCTCGCCAGTTGGTTCCTCATGGTAAAGACCATGAGCCAGAGCCAGTTGTACCTGGCTTTGTAACTTTGCTCTGACACCGTGGCCGTGGGCAAGTTGTTTCACTTCTTGGATTCTTCATTTGTAACATGAGATGAATGACTTCAAACCCAAAGAGTTGGGGTGAGGAGTCACCAAGATGACAGAAGGCCCCTAACGGTGTCCTGCACATGGTGGGCACTGGGCACAGGGATGATAGTATTGTAGTTCATTATCAGGGCTCTGAGGGACCAGGAAGATGTTCAGGAGTCTCCTCTCCACCACTCGTAGGAGCTCTGTCTCAGGAACTCTGTCTCTCTGCCTTCTCAGACCTGAGGCCTCCCACTCTCCCAGGACTCCCCAGTCCTGGCCCTGGACAGTGACTGTTCCCCTTCCCCTGGGCAACCTCTCAACAGCCCCTCCCTCTTCCCCGCCTTCTTGTCCACTGCAGAGGAAGACCCGTGCGCCTGTGAGTCCGTGGTGAAGTTCCAGGCCGAAGTGGAGGGGCTGCTGCAGGCCCTGACCAGGAAACATATCCTTCCCCAGAGGCGGCTGTGGGCTGGGGAGGGCTGGCAGTGTGGGGCGGAGGGGGCACAGTCCATGTGTGGGCAGGTCCTCCTTCCTGCCTCCTGCTGAAGAAGGGCTGCATTTTGCCCAGATAGGCTGGTGCCAGCTTTGGTACAGACCCTGTCAAAAGCAGAGGCTCCTAGAGGGTAAACAGGGAAACCGAGGCAGAAGCGAGGATCTGGGGACTGGACACACACAGTCTGGACATGCTCAGGAGAACATGGTGCCCTGCGGATTCCCCATTCCCCAGGTTCTCGGTGACATGGCTGACACAGCCCCCACTCAGGGGTGGGGCTGGGCCCCCGACAGCTCCCCTGGCTCGGTCAGGATGACGTGTGGGACCCAGCAGGGTGAGCAGGGCTGGGCGTGTGGGGCTTTCAGTAAATGGCTGTGCTTTTTGGAAGCACCATCCTGAGGACAGCAGATGGATGAGTTTTGGCAGAGTGGGGAACACATGCTGTAGGGGGCGAGAGAAAGTCTTAGAAGAGGGGCCCTCTGGTGGCAACAGGAAGGGGGGTTCCAGAGGGGGGCCACAACTGTCACCGCTCTGATCTGGCCAGCCTGCACCCCTCCTTAACTCTGAGTCCACTGGAAGCTGTGAGTAAGCGGCTGGCCATCCTGGAGAACAGGATCGTCTAAGGCCACCTGCCCCTCCCGCGGCCTCTCCGTCTCCCCACCCCAAGTGCAGAGTCCTGCATGTGCCCCCAAGAGCCCCGAGTTTAGTCTAGCTTTGCCATTTTAGCAAGGGAGGCCAGCCTGGGAGCGGGAGGGAGTGTGTTTGAGTGTGCCTGTTGGCAGTGTGTGCTGGCGTTTGGGAGCACACGTGTGTGCACGTGTGTGTGAGCGTGTGCATGTATGTGTGTGTGTGCGCATGTGCGTGTGTGTGTACACGCACCCGAGGGCGGGCGTGAGCGCGGTAGCTGGAACAGGGTGCGAGAGTCAGAACGTAGGTGTGAGTGTGAGAGGGACTGCGTTTGCATGTTTTCCCATCAAAAGCTTAATATATTCCTATTTTTTTTCAGTTAACCCTTTCTTGACTCCAAGTGCTGTGAATGTCTTTTCTGATTTCTTTATTCCCTGATAAGAAACAATTAAATGTGATTAACTTAAAAACTGAATGGGGCTAGAGGCAGCGTGGTTATTTGGGGAGCAGGAGAAAGGGTTGATAAGGGTGGCAGGTGGGGGGATTGCTGGCATGGCAACCGTGGTGGTGACGGTGATGACAGTGACCACACCAAAACCAGCTCACCTTTGTCCTGCCTTTTCAATTGCAAATCCATTCCCAGACCAAACCCAGAAAAGGCTTGAGCCAACCCCCCTTACAGAGGGGACAGCTGAGCATCTGAACGATGAAATGACTGCTCAGCAGAGGGTCAGTGGGACAGACAGACCTGGGTCTGGGACTGCAGGACATTAAAAAAAATGTCCACTGGAAGCTGTGAGTAAGCGGCTGGCCATCCTGGATAACAGGACCAACTAAGGCCACCTGTCCATCCTGTTGGTGAAAAGGGGCAATGGCACCAGATCAGACTCATTTGTTCATTCATTCATTCATTCAAACATCAAATCCTTACAGAGTGTACCTCAATGTCAGGCAGTGGGGAGATGGTGGCATATGAGACAGACATGGTTCCTGCCCTTAAGGGACATACAGTTGAGCAGGGTGCTCATGTCACCGTCACCCAGCTAGAGGAAGAGCGTGGGTTTAGGTTGTACTGGGGGTTTGTGCCTCCTCTCGATATCTGGGAGCCCACGGCGGGAGTGTATGTGAGTGCGTGTGAGAGCTGATGGGAAGGCTTCCAGCCTGAGCCTGGGCTGGCCCTCGGTGGCCCTGCACGCCCCCCACCCTTGTCCTCTTTGTTGTTTCCTGTACATGAATGGCTCCACCAGCCACCTCCCACCCCAGGGACTGCTCAGGGAACGACTCCTGATCCACATGTCACCTTCACCCCAGCCCCTCCTGAAGTCCACCAGTCATACCCTGAGATCCCACCCCCTTCTCCCAGGCTCGAGTGGGCGCTTCAGTGATTTTTCTGCACCCATTCTTGCTTAACGGAGCATTTTTAGTGTTACTACCGGAGTCACACTTGAGAGCCTGTTTAAAAGGCTTTTACAAGAAACTCAGACCATGCTGCAAGATCTTCCTCAGAGGCACTTCAAGGAGGTAGAATGACAACACTAACAATAGCCAAGTGCCACATCAACACAACAGCACAACTACACAAGAGTAACTTAACCACAGCACGGCCACCCTTGCCCCTGTGACCTGACACCACCTTGAACACTGTTCACTGGGCCTGTTCTCTGTGCCAGGCCCTGGGTAGGGGTTTTCTGCTGTCCAAGGAGGCTCCTTGTCTCAGCCCCAGGCCCCCATGTCATGACAGCTCAGCCCATACTTCCATTCTTCTGAGATTATCTACTCCTCTCCCCCACGCACACATGGGGTGGGGGAGCTGTAGCCGTGTTGATGCGGTCGGTGTAACCCGGCCTTCTGGCCTCAGCTGATTGGTCGAGGGGTGGACACTTGACCTAAGTTGGGCCAATCAGCATTTTTCTTCTGGGAATGTGAACATGGGCACCCTGGTTACCTGGCTGGTGGTGCTGGAGCTGGGAAGGTCTCTATTTTCTTCCAAGTGTGCTAAAGGTATAGATTGGAGGCCACCATCCTCAGGAAAGAGGAAAAGAGCATTTGCTGGGTTGCTGATAGTGTTCCAGTCCAAGGGTGTTTCAGTCATCTATTGCTGTGTAACAAATTGCCCCCAAACTTAGTGGCTCAGAACAACCACCTATTATTGTCATGATTCTGTGGGTTGACTGGGCTCAGTTGGGTGGTTCTGCTCCAAGTGGTGTTGGCTGGGACTGCAGTCATTTGGGTCTCAGCCAGCCTGGAACATCTAGCATGGCTCACTGATCTCATTGCTGCCTTGGTAGAATCAGCTGGAAGGCTGGGCCTTTCTCTCTCTCTCTGTAGTTTCAGGCCTTACCTTCTCCACGTGGACTCTCTAGGAGGGGAACCAGACTTCTTACACGATAACTCAGGGTTTCCAAAAGCTTCTTAGGGCTGAGGCCCCAAATTATCATGACACTACTTTCACTGCATTTTACTGGTCAAAGCAGTTGTAGGCCAGCCCAAATTCAAGGATTGGGAAGATAAACGTTGCCTCTCCATGGAGGAGAGTGACAAAGAATTTGTGGCCACCTTTAATCCACCCCATGGGGTCATTCACTGGTCTCCCTCATTGGACCTGGCTATCCTCCCTGCCTTTGACATTTATAAGATACCCAGGAAACCTTCTCAGCATAGTTAAACTTGGCTAAGTTTCTGTTTCATGCAATGCAAGGGGCCTGACTCAGCTGTCCTCTTTCAACTCCAATTCCTTCTGCCTGTGTGGGGTCCTAGGTGCCCCCGTTCTCATCCTTTAATTCTGGGCTGTCCTGGGTCCCAGCCCCTGCACGGCTCCTCTGCTGCCTGCCGAGTTGGCAAGGCCCTCCACCTCTCCGAGTCCCACAGTCTACATCCGTGGAGAGGAAATGCTAGCACCATCTCCCAGGCGTGCGGGAGATAATGAATGGGGAGCGCTGAGCACAGTGCCCACCCCACTTTGCATCCAGAGTGGAGTTGGCACCACTGCCACCAAGTGTGGGGTGGTCTCCTGGCCTCAAGGACATATCCACACTTGTCAGCTCCTCAACAGCTCTCTTGCTCCTATCTGGCACCCAAGTCCCTTGAGATGCTGTGGCCACCTGGCCTGCAGTGGCTGGGCCACCTGGGCCACCCACTGCCAGCTGGGAAACCGCCCCAGAGTGTGCACCATGGCTCTCTGCAGGTCTTCTCTCCTCAGCAGGGAGCCTGGCCCTCCTGTGTCTTGTTGACAGATATCACCCCCACTCCCGGTTTCACCAGGAAGCAAAGATGAGGACAGCTTTGTCTCTGCTTGGAGCAGCACCAGCCTGAGTGTGCCAGAGCACAGGCAGGCAAGGCGTCAGGGTGGTATGAGCATGCAAGCTTCTGGGGACAGCACTGTGTCCATCACTCAGTCATGCAACAAACGTTTGTAGTGCACCTCGGCCAGGCCCTGTTCTAGGCACTGGGGATGGAACGAGAGCGAAACCAGAGAAAAGCCCCTGTCTTTATGGGCTCACACTCTAGCTGCTCTTTAATTCTTGCTGTGTGAGCCTGGACAAGTCATCTTCTCTCCTGTGAGCCTCAGTTTCTCGTCTGTTAAATGGAGAGATGATCTGGAAGCGAGAAGTAAATCAGGAGAAATCTGCAAAGGGGATATGATGTGTTCTTAAGGACCAAAGCCTGTCAATGCTTCTTTTATGAAGTAAAATGAAATAGAGACATTCCCAGAACACGTGTCGGTCTGGGCCTGGTAGAGAACAAGCACCAGGCTCTGAGTGTCCAGGAAACATCCTGGGGGAGGTGTTAGCGGAGGGGTTGGGAACCTGCTCTGGAGTCACACAGCCCTGGGCATGAATGCCCCTGGCCCCTCACCGTGGACAAGCTGCTCACCCTCTGACCTCAGCTTCCCCAACAGGAAACTGGGAAGACAGCCCCTTCCCCCCACAGAGTGGCATGGGTGTGGCCAGTCCTGCTGGGCTCCCCGGAGGGGACAGTGGAGGTGGGTTTGTGGGGAGAGGGCTGGGGGGCCCTAGTGGCTGAGCAGGGCCCTGCAAGGGGAGTCTGGACAGCAGGTGTGTGGGGGGAGGTGGGGACCAAAAGGGGGCATAAGACACGGAGGGAGGGCCGAGGGAACAGTGACGTCAGGGCTGTGGGGCTCCAGGGGCAGGTCCAGTCTCATTTCTTCATTTGTTCATTCAATATTCATTCATTCAACATTTGGTAAGCACTGCCAGGAGCCGAGTGTGCACCAGGAGCAGGGATGAAAGAGAAAATGCCCCGATGGTCTCTGGCCTCATGGTGCCCACAGTCTAGTGGGGGAGACAGACATTAGATGGAAATCCAGCTGTGACAGCGGGACGGGGGGTTGGGTGTGGGGCAGGGGCGTATAACAGAAGGGCTAATCGAGTTGCCAGGAGCTGGGAGGCGTCCTGGAGGCGGCGTGGATCTGAAGCCCATTTAGAGGGGGCAGAGGGGGTGGGGCGAGTGTGCCACGCGAGGGAGCAGCGTGGGGGTCCCAAGGCCAGCCTTTGCAGGGGCTGCTGTGCCGGCCTTTGGCCCTTTCGAGGCGTCTGGGCTGGGTGCAGAGGGTGGCACGGAGCCGCTGAAGGGGTTGAGTGTGGAGGCCACGTGGCCAGGGTCGGCTGTCACGAACAGGACTGGTTTTGCCCTCAAGCCCCAGGTGGGTGTGAGGCAGACCGTGAAGTGGGAAGTGGCCGAGGCTGGGCTGGGCAGGGACCCAGCATCCCGGTCACACATCCCGGGAGGTGTGGTGGCCTTGAGGCTGGCCCCGCTGGGTCGTGTGCAGGGGGCTGACCCACCTGTGGGGGTGAAGCAGCGAGACTCTCGGGCTGCGTTTAAATCCTTATCTGCAGGGAGAGTTAGTTGAGAAACTGCTCATGGTGGTGGCACTGGGGACGCTGAATAAACCTCCCAGTGACCTTGTGCCCTGTTTCCAACCTTCCTGCCCGAGGAGCATCCCGGCAGGATGCAGGGTGTAAGAAGGAGCTGGCATGAGGAGCAGTGAGGCCAACAGCCCAGGAGACTGGACCTTGGGTGTCATGGGTCGGAGTGGAGGTAAGCTGGGGCCCTCGGTTGCAGGTGGCAGAAACCGCAGACAGCGCACCAGCCAGCTTAAGCACAGAAGGCTGCTGATGGGACCTGTGACTGAAGGTCCTGGGCTCAGCGATGTCACCAGGCCTTGGTTTCTCTCCATTCTTGGCTCTGGTTTCCACGACAGCCTCATGCCCAGGCCGGCCTCCCTGGGAGACAGCCCCGCTCCCCCGCATCACACCCTTCAGGCTCCAAGTCCGCAGAATTCAGCCTCATTGGCTTGAATGGGGTCCGTGCCCATCCCTGGCTATCACTGCAGCCAGGGGGATGCAGGGCCCGGACTGGCCAGGCCTTGGGCTCTGCCCGTCCCTAGCACGGGGGGGAATGGGCTGCAGGAGACCCCCAGCACTGAGCATGCCGAGCAGTAGTTCCTCAGGGATAGACGCCACGGCCTGGGAGCTGTGTGGGCAGAACCAACAGATGTCCCCGGGGGGTGGGGTCAGAGACGGGCAAGCCTTGTCTGCGAACAGGTCCCGACGATCTCAGTCCTCCCTACGTGGGGGGTGGAGGAGCTGGCTCCTCCGGGACCCTGCCGCCAGGCCACGAGGCGGGCAGGGCCAGCTTCTTGAGGTCTTTCAAATCCAAACTCCTGCTCTTAACGCATCACGGCTCCCCACACGGCGACTCCAGGTCCTCAGGAAATCCAGGCCCTCCCGTAATTTCCACGTCTCTCTCTGCTCTAGGTTTGATTAACAGAAGGTTATAAACGAATCCCGGAAAGAAAGAAAACCAGCTCTCCCCAGGGCAGTCATGGTCTGTTGGCAGATGGCAAGTTACTTTGTAACCTATAATTTGTTTTTGTTTTTGTTTTTGAAGTTTGTATAGATAAACAGGACCAAACTAACTAGGATTTTTTGTTATTTTATTTCTTCCTTCAGGCCTTGGACTACAATGGAAGTCTCTGGGCCCCACAGTGAATGGGTTACCAGGTTCCAATAAGGGTTTGTCTTCGCAATTACAGGCCACTAATGGGTTTACAAGGGAGAGGAGATAGCAAAGTCTGCTAAGGGGGCTGTTTTCCATTTCTCCTCTTTTAATTGCATGGTTTTCTCCCGGACCAGCCCTCTTTGAGAAAAGGGGCGGGAGGTGGAGAGATGCGATACCCCATCTGTTCCAGATGTGAACACCATTGATCCGGGAGAAGACGGGAGCTGCTTGGGGGCCTCCCGCTACCCGAGGATGGACCTGCCTCCTCTTCAGAGATGCCTCGTGGCTGGGAGGCTCAGCCACTGGATCCTGGTTGGCATGGGAGTATGCTGACTAGGGGAGGGGGCAGCTCTGCTCATGGGGGCATGGCAACCTGGGAGGATTTGGAGTCAGAATCAGATTTGGGTCACCTACTGAGTTACCACTTTCAGATCACCACAATTTGCCAGGTGACACACACACCACGTCCAACTCAAATGTCCAACTGAGTGATCCATTTAATAAACTTGATTCACAGACAGGGAAACCAAGGCTATCAGATGTAAAGTGTCACACAGCCAGGAAATGGCTAGGGCTGGAATTTGAACCCTGTAATCTCTGGCTCCAAAACTGGGGCTCTTTCCAGAACATGGCCTCTCTGAGGTTCAGAACCACTGTGATGAAAGGGGGCTCTAGTCCTTTCTCCACAGGTTGGGACCATCGCAGGTCAACTGGTCTTCCTTCTTTGGGATCACATTGATATCAGAGTGATGGGCCTACAGTGCCCATCTGCTCAGGTCACACTCCTGCTCAAGAACCTCCTCTGGCTCCCTCCTGCCCTCCCCAGATAAAATTCACACTTAGCCTGACACTTTAGGTGCTGTGTGGTCCAGCTGTTGCCTAGCTCTCTGTCTCACCTCTTATCACTGTGATCTCACAGAGGTCACACTCTGGAGACACAGAACTGAATGAGGTTGCCATCAATTTCCCATTGTAGAGGTAGACAGACAGGCACGGAGAGCTAAAGTTACTTGTGCAAGACTGAACTCTTGGGGCTGGAGGTCCTAAAAGGCTGGCACTTACCAAGCTGTGAAATAGGGCAGGGGCCAGGGTAATGGTATGTAGAGACCCCCTACTTGGGTCTTGCTTACCCCACGGTGCTCCAAGAGTCCCATATATTACCATGGTAGTCAGACCGAGAAGCCTCTGGTGGTTTTTTCATTCCCCAAATGTTTGCTGAGAACCTGCTGAGTGCGAGGTGCAAGCCAGGTGCTGGGGTGGGCAGCGGGGAGAAAACGAGCAACGAGATACGATTCCGGATCTCAGGAAGCTTCTAGTCTGTGTAATACAACCTAAGGGACAGGAACATGTGAAGCAACAGCAGTAACAAGACGACAATCGCCTTTTACTGACACCATATAGTTGCTAGCTGAGGGTTAACAAGTACTGAGAGGTCAGATAACTTTTCCGAAACTGCACAGCAAGAAGCTGCTCAAACAGGATTTGCACTCAGGACTGTTGGGCTTCAGAGGCCAGGAGCAGGCTCTGTCCTCTGCAGGGGGCTCCTGTTGTTCTGTGATTACCACAGAGGAAGGGTCAGAGGGCAGGGGATAGGAGCAAGGAACACATGGGGGAACATGTTGGAAAGTGTTGGAGACGTGGAAGCCAAATTACCAATAATAAGGGCCAGCATTTACTGAGCACCTACTATATGCCAGTCACGGCTTTGGGTACTTTTCATGGACCGGGCCTCAATTTGATTACTTCTCACCACCGCCTTATGAGGGAACTTACTGTTTACCATTCCATTGCACGGATGAGGAAACTGAGGCATGGAGGTGTCAGCAAGCCCATGTGCCCCATCTAGTGAGTGACGGAGCTGGGACTGAACCTGATCTCTCAGACTGTTGAACCAGGTGCTCTCGGCCACAGTGCTGACGGGTCTAACGCAGCTGGTGCACTGACAATGGGTACAACGTTAAAAAGGAATTGCGTAGTAATGACACAATCTTGATCAAGTAAAGGTGCATTGGCTGTGAGATGTGGGACCAAAGTTGCACTCATTCATTGATTTATCATCAATAAATCATTTGTGGTTTGCTGAGCGCCTGCTCTGTGCTGGGCGCTGGCCCAGGCCCTGGGGCCACAGCCGTGAGCAGGCTGTGTCTGACTCTGCCCTCATGGCCTTAGCTTCCAACGGGCAGCGTGATGACACAGGAGGGGCCAAACAAAGTGTGGGAGCACTTCAGACAGAGGAGAGGTGCTAGGAACATAAGAGGAAGCAATGCCTGGGGCGGGTCGGGGGGGACACCGGCTTTGCCCTTGGAAGCCCGTTGTGAACACGGCCCAGGTCTGTCCCTGCAGACTCTATTCTGTGCTTGTGTGTGTATGTGTGTGTGTGTGGGGGGGGCCTGGAGTCAGACAGTTGCCCCGCCTACAAAACCACGATGGACGAAATGTGTATGTTACTCAGCTGTTTCCAAGCCCAGGTGAAGTGGGTGTGGTTATCAGCCCCTTTTTTCAGATGACAAACTGAGGCTCAGAGATGTGAAGGGACCGCCCTGCCCGGGGCACGCTGCCGTGGAGCTGGGATCTGAATCCAGGCCTGCTGGACTCCAGCATCCCTGCCGCTCCCATTCACCCCTTGCTGCGGGCTGGGTGGTGGTTTTGGAACCGCCTCCGCATCTGTGAAACGGACCCCTGACTCTGGGCAAGGTGATCTCAAGGACTTCTTTGGATCTTGGCATTATGTGATTTAAGATGTTTTTTAAATTTATTTTTTATCATCTGTGTTGAAGGTGTACAACATGATGTTTGGTACACACACGCATAGGGAGGTGATTACTACCGTGGATTTTTGTGATCTTCATGGGGCCAGCGTCGCGGGCCCTGAGGCTGCTATGGAGGGATCTGACCACGCGATGGCGCTGTTGGCCCAGGAATGGGGGCCACCAAGCCCAGCTGGGGGATGGGTTCAGCCTTGCCTCTGTGAGCGGGGCTAGTTCCTGCCACTTGTGGCACCTGTAACCTAATCCCTTTAACCCCCTCCTTCCCGACCCCCTCAAAGGCTCCTGAGCCGGGTGGTGACTTCTCTCATGGGGAAAGATCACAGCTGTGGGTCTCCCCGGAGCCGGTTTTATCCCCCCAACTCCAGCAGGCTGTACTATCCTGTCCCTCACTCTGAGATGCCCCGGGAGGTGCTCTCCAGAGGCTCTGGTGGCCCAGCAGGTGGCAGCTCAGATCCACATGCTGGGGTGGGGTAGGCGCCAAGCAGGGCACCCCAAGGAAGTATCTTCCTGTCCCCTCCCCTCCTGTGTTCCTACGGGTAAATTGCTGAGTTCTTTGTCCCCAGACCAGAACGTAAGCGTCTTCGAGTCAAAAATAGCTACAGCCTGGTGGAGGGAGGGGGTATGAGAGACACCCAAGCAGAGGTGTCTGAGGGACCCCAACACAGATGCCACAGAGAGACCATGGGCTCAGCAGTCCACAGCCCCGATATGGGCACTTCTGTCCCTGCATGTGTGTGGCCATGGGCACGTGGCTCCGGCTCTGGGCTCAGTCTGCTCCCCTGGGAAATGGGGAGAATAGTTCCCCCTGGCTGGGGTGGAGACTATGAAATGAGGTGACGGGTGTCAAGTGCAGAGCACGGGCCAGGTGCCCTCGGTGTTCAGGACGAAACTGCAGCACCAGGTCTAGGCCTCAGGTCTGAAGCTCGGGTCACAGGTTCCCACCAGGGCTCCAAGGAGGAGGCCGTGTCTCCTCCACGTGAAGGGCTGTCCCGTCCTCCTTCGCGGAAAACCTACCGCGGGTGGAACGTCTCCCTTCCCGTTGCCCCTCCAGGGTTTGGTGCCTCCAGTGGCTCCTTTCTGTCCCCCCATCCCCCACAACCGGCCCACCTTGGGACCTGCAGGTGGCTGCCCTATTTTGCGACGGTAACGGGGAGTAGTCTGGGGTCCACAGCGGACAGCGCAGAGAGTGTCTGGAGAGTGGTGTGAGGGTGGTCAGCTGGGAGATGCAGCACCCAGACCAGGGGACCGGAGGGCAGCTGGGGGTGCTCGGGGGGCGGAGGGGCTTATTCAGCACAGGGCATGGGGGGATTACCACCGAGTCGCCGTGTGGCCAGCAAGCCGAGCTGTCCACAGTGCTGGGACGGGTTCCTGGCTCCACGCTGGGTGCTGGATTTACAGAGACTTGGGGAAGGTTGAAGTCACCCGGCTGATCCCTCTCGGAGACCTGAGTTCCTGCTGGTTTCCCCCTCACAGACTGATGTCCTGAGGAGGCGTTAACATGCAGAGCCCCAGGCACCCTGAATCATTGTGTAGACGAGGCCCCTGGAATCTGCATTTTAAGGAGTCTCCGGGAATTCTCAATGTCTGCTCTCCCTGTGCCCAGACCCGGGGGTGCGATGTGGCTCCACACTCAGGTGCTGTGTGACCTTGGCAGATCCCTTCCCCTCTCTGAGCCCATCTTGCTGACAGCACCTTGGGCCGTATCAGGGGCACAGGAGGAAGCGCTTTGCCCATGTGGGCTGCACTTGGCACTCTAGCGCCAGCTCCGCGAGTTGGTGTGACAGAGCTCAGTGATTCCCCAGACTGAGGCCGGCCCTGCTTCCCGGGGGGCTTGATAAATACTGAATGAATGGGGGAAAGAATGAGCCTGCCCCTGTTTCCCACATCCCTTCAGTGGTGACAATAGTAAGTGATTTACAAATAGGGATTTGTAGTATATTATACGATCTATAGTTTATTATGTATACTTACATAGATATTATAAGATGTATAAATACAGACCAAAGAAATATATAAATAACATAAACAAAATGTAAATAATTATAATGTATGTTATTATATAATAATATACCCTATTTCTGTAAATGGCAATTAGTAAATACAAATTGATAAGCAGCTAACGTATGTTAATGCTTACTACAAGCTAAGAACAGCCAAGCACTGTTCCAAGGAAGCGCTAACTTCACTCAGCTCTCACAACTGCCTTGGGAGGTTCGCAGGTAGGGAGAGTGAGGCTCGGAGGACAGAAGGATGTCACAGCAGCAGACAGAGGCACTGTCACCAGACCTCAGGCCTGTCTGCCCAGCACGGCCCCGGGTCTGCCCTCCTCTGGAGGAAACCCCTTTGTTGCCCCAGGTCCTCTTTCGGGTTTATAGGTTGGGGGTCTCACCCCTGCTGGCTCCGAGTCTACAGAACAGGCTGGAACAGACCCTTTGCCCGCCCCGGCCCCAATCCCGCCTGGAGGCCTCTCTGCCTGCCCTCTTCCCGGCTGGCTGGCGCAGCTGCTGCTTGGGCAGGAAGCCACAGTTCAAGGAGGATTTTTTTCCTCTTCTTGGTATCAGATTTTCCCTCGCAGTTTCCTGCCTGCATTCCTGGCAGGATTCCCCTGCCCGGGACAGCAAGGGCCTCCCAGCCTCTCCCCTGTGAATGGTGCAGGGGGGAGTTCTGGAGTACTGGGGAGTGCATGTGGCGGGCAGCCCCCTCGCACCTCCACCTCCCCCGTCTCCACCCCTCCCCCCACCCCAACAGCAGGCCCGGGGCCTCCTCTGGAGCAGGTCGCGTCACTGCGGGTACAGGGCGACTATGGGTCGTGCGTGGATATTTTATATTTTACCAGTCACATGTTTGTTTTCATGAGTATCAGGGAAAAAACCTGCAGGCAATTAGCGCATTGAACCCTTGATTTCATGGCTATTATTGCTCAGGGCGAGGTAAATTGGAAACAGGGAACCCATTCCAAGCCGGTTTAAAGGGACGATTGAGTCAGTATTTTCGTGTGACGAGCACGGAAGTGTTGGAGCAGCTGCTCGGGACTGGGAGATGCTGACCGGGCCTGTGAGTCCCAGAGTCGGACGCTGGGGCCAGCCGGGCTCTGCCTGTGGCCGAGGGGCCGGGGGCAGGTCACTGCACTTCTGTGAGCCTCAGTTTCCTCAGCTGTGACAGGGGTGAGCAGCAGCAGCTCGCAGGGTCGTGGAGAGGGTTGATGAGACGAGGAGGGTGGGCCCCTGGCAGGATCTCGGCACGGGGTTTCCCATCCAGGGCAGCGGGCATTGGTGGTGTTATTATAACACTGTTAGCATTAGTGTCACTGTTGTCCTCGAGGGCTTTATTCTGGGCTGTGAGGTGACTGTGAGGAGCAGCAAGAAAACCAGCTCAAGTCTCTGGAATGTAGTAGAGCTTTCTCCTGGGTGGGCTCTGGGCGTCTGAACCAGCTCTGAGTGTTAGATATGTAGTTCCTGTGAATGGAAAAATCCAAACTCTGAAATCATTTAAAGAGATTTATTCTGAGCGAAATTTGAGGACCATGACCCAGACCCATACCCAAGAGTCTTGAACAAGTGGACTGGCTTTGGTTGGGTTGCAGTTTGATTTTTACACGTTTTCAGGGAGACAGAAATTACAGGTAGAATCATAAATCAATACGTGGAGGGCACACATTGGTTTGGCCCCAAAAGGGCAGGACATCTCGAAGCGGGGGCTTGCAAGTCACAGGTGGATTTAGGGATTCTTCAGCTGACCATTGGCTGAAAGAGTCAGGCTTTGTCCAAAAGACCAGGAATCAGCTGAAAGAAATGTTTAAGGGTCTTGTATCTTTCATGTGATGCTATATGGGAATCAGGTTGGGAAATAAACAACATCGTAAAAAGTCGTTTACTGAGATTTTATCATTTGTAGGCATGACTCACCAGGTCCCCTTAGAAAGGAAAATTTTTCCTTTTTTTTGGGTAAGGAAAAGATCAGAGTTCAGTCATCATTCCTGTGTCACACCCATCCATCCATCCATCATCCGTTTATCCATCCACTCGACCATCCATCCATCCACCCATCCATCCATCATCTTTCTATCCATCCATCCATTCATCCCTTCTCCATCATCCACCCTCCGTCTATTCATCATCCATCCATCTATCCCTCCCTCTACCCATCCATTCGTAGTTCATCCATCCCTCCTCCATTCATTATCCATCCATCCATCCATCCATCCACTAAATGGCAATTGAGCACCTACTATGTGCCAGGTGACCTGGGCATGCTGCATCGCCTCGGACATGCAGTTTTCTCATCTGAAAATTGGGGACATTAACAGAAGTTTCCAGGGCTGTTGTGAGCATTGCATGAGATGGTGTGTGGGGTGGGGAGTGGGGCCCCCACCTCCTCCCTTCTCTCCTGGGACACCCCTCCCTCAGGCCCTCAAGGCCCTAGTTCCTCTCCCTAAGTCCCCCAGGGCCACACAGGTTCCGGGGTGTGAGACGCCCCCTCGGCCATGTCAGGAGCTGCCTCGGCCACCTCGTCTGTGTGGTCACTACAGCAGCCCCTCAGCTCAGGGCGGGGAGTGGGAAACAGGCCAGAGCGGTCATGGGGCTGCACGTTCTGATCTGTCCTCTGACAGCTCTGGCTTCACCAGGCATCCACCCATGTTGAGGTGTCAGCTGCTCCCTGGGCCCTGGGCAAAGGCCTGTCCCCCTCGGCCTGGGGTGTGTGAGGGGCTCCCCTCTGTTCATGCCTGGCCAGGGGAAGGGGCGGCAACTTCGAGAGACGTCTGGCTGGCTGGGCCCTGGGGCTGCAGGTAGCACATTGGCGGGTGTTCTTGGCCTGGCCCCGAGAGGCTCCCCGTCCTCTCACTCCCAGGCCTCTGCACCCCGGGCAGCAGAGGAGTCAACCTGCCGGTCCCCCTGCGCCTCTCCTCCAGGCTGCAGAGCCCCACCCTGGCCTTGTCTCCACTCTCCAGGCGGGGCCGCCGGTGGGTGGTGAGTGGGCTGAGTGACTGATGGGGGCTGCAGGCGGCTGGGTGAGGGTGTGTCTGCAGTCCAAGGGGGTAGGCACCTGGGACCCCGGCTGCCTCTCTCCCACCCGGCCAAGTGGGTGAACCAGCTGTCTCTGGGCCCGTCTGTGGCCTGGAATGTCTGTCTCTGGCTTGGGTTCAAGAGGTCCCTTCTTCAGTCCTCCCACAGTGAGTCGTGCTGCTGCTAGCACCGATCACGCCTGGTTTCCCGAAGGTGTCACTGAACGCTTGGATCTGCAGTGAGCCAGGTGTCTGAGAAGGACCCGTTCCCCAAACAGCTCTCACCAGGCTGCCTAGACCCCGCCCTGGGGCCCACTGTGGCTTCCTTCTAAGTAGCACTGTGTTGAGGACCAGGAGGCCTGGGCTAGCTCCTGGCTATTCAGCAGCGACCAAGACAGCCAAGGTCCCTGATGTAGGACAGGCAGACGGTGAGAGCAGCCCCTTTGGGTCCTGGTCCAGCCAGTGCACAGGCCTGCCAGGCCCCTGGGCCCGGGTCTGCACAGCCTGTGGGAGCCCGTGTCCCTCCCCCCCGGGTGACGGCAGAGCCTCCCCCGCCAGCTCACAGGGCAAGGCCGGCTCTGGGCTGTTTCAGGGGCGGCTCCTGAGGCTCAGAGAGGGCAGTGGTGGCTTGTCCCTGCCCATGGCCAAGTCTGCCTGATGCTGGGCGCCCCGGGACCCCAAACTTCCTGCTCAGGGGTGGCTGAGGTTGGGGGTGGGGAGGGGCCGCCCTGGGGTGTCCCGGAGGACCCAGCGCTATCGGCCTCCTCCAGGTGTCCAGCCCCTCCCTGCCTGTTCTCCCCTTTTGCCCCTGCCCGGGAACCAAATTCCTTCCCCGAGAAACCGGAATGACCCTGGCAGGACAGCGCTGCTCAGGGCCGCTGGGAACACAGCAGACTAAAGGCTGAGAGGAGACCTCCAGGGGGAGCAGGGCGAGTCCGTCAGGGGAGCAAACAGACAACATGAGAGCTGACTGCGGCCGCTCTCTTCCTAAGCTGTTTATTCTCGGTGAGACACATCAGAAAGATTCCACTTGGCCTCCAACGGCTGCGTCCCTGCCATCCTCGTAATTAATACCAAAGGAAAAATAGCCGTGCAGTGTTCAGCTGGGACCACATAGGCCCAGGAGTTTTCTAATGCGTTTTGTTGCCTGGGGCTTCGAGACCCCTTTAATCCACTTGCACTCATGGGTGGGTGCAGGTGTCCCTGGGATGATGTTACCATACCAGGTGACAACGCCACCAAGAGGATCCCAGCAATGGTAGGGATGTGGCCCACACTCACCATCCTGGTCTGAGGACGAAGGGGAGAAGCACGGAGGCGTCCCGGCCCTGCTCCTCCAGGCTGCGGGGGGGGGGGGCACCCCGGAGGGGGCTGTCTGGAAGCATCCGAAAAGCAGTTTGTAGACTAGCATCAAGGACAAGGCCTTCCCGGAGGGCCCACCTCTGCTGGCAGAGGGACCAGGTGCAGGTGGAGATGGGGACTTCCGGGATGTTTCCTTAAACCCTGAGGGCTCTGGGTCATTGACAGGAGAGACTAGGGCCAGGACAAGAGAGAGCCGACGATGGAATCAGGAGCCCCCGGGGACCCCACTTTTTACACTTAATCTTAGCCAGAAGGCCAAGAAGTGATGGGGACTCCACTTTTTGATGCTGAGACATCCTTGGAGATGAACAGCTGAATAGCCTCCTTCTAAAGACACTCGGTCTTCCAGCCGTCACTTCCCTCACACAGGCGGAGCGTTTTCAGTTATGTCAATGCCATTCATAGCATCTGAGATGAGCAAAATCTTGGAATCAGAGCATCTTTCATACACACAAAGATGCTTTTACAGCCTCTGTGAATTGCGGGATCTCAGCATCTTGCCTTTGTGCAGAATCCTGGAATTACAGGATCACAGATGCCTTCGTGGACTCACAGGCCCACGGAATCTCAGGATTTAGGAATCTCTACATAAGGCTTGGACCACATGGAATCATTCAGAGAAACTTATAGTTGAAACAGAAATCTTGGAATCAGAAAATAACCTTAGTCCAACTCCCTCCTGTAATACAGGAACTCTTCTCTTCACTGTCCTGTAATAATTTGAACACTTGCAGGGACAGAGAGCTCATTACCTGATGGGACAACCTGTCTCACCTTTGGACAGATTTGGCTGCTGATGCTGGGCCTTAATCTGTCCCTGTGTGACCCCCTCGCCCCTCTCTCCCTGACTCCATTCCCTGCCATCCCCCATCCACCTTGAAAAGCCAAATATAAAGAACAAGCAACACAGAGGCAGAGACTAAACTATCTCTTGGCCAAATACCATGACTTTTGAAGGCTAAGGGGCTATGGAAAGTGTAGGCCATGACACCTCCTGCCAAAGACATTTATCCCCTTCCTTTGGTGCCCTGCCTGGGGCAGAGCAAGCCACGCGCAGCCTGCCCAGCCTGCATGGGACCCCTCCAGCCCTACAGATGCAGAAAGCTGAGCAAGCTAGAAACCACTGGAAATGATCATTGGAAAAGGCAAGATCTGCTTCCAGCCAAATCCCAGGCAACAGCAAGATGGAATGGTTTGATGGTGAAATCGGGCTCTGCTCTGACTGTAGGAGCTGGATTTTATTAGGTTGTTTTGAGTGTCAACTGTGGGTGGGGTGGGAGTGCTCTGGGAAGGCCCAGTCTTCCGTGAGCCTCACCTTGGCAACAGCCCACGGCAGAGCTGGGCGTGTGTGCCCTGGGGCCACCTTGCCTGGTTGGAGTCCCACCTCTGCCTCATACTAGCTGTGCAACCTCAGGCAAGTTCTAACCTCTCTGTGCCTAAGTTTTCTCTCCTATAAGGCGAGGATAATGGGACTATTTCTGGTATGATCTCTACCCACGTTCACTCAGGCAGACTTGGTTCCTTCCATCCCGGGGTTCACATGTCATCGTTTAGAGCATTCATTCATTCTTACTCTCACCCATTTTCACCATTGGTTCATTCATTTATTCAGGCATCAGTTCACTTGCTCCTGCACTCATTAGTGCCTCCTGGTATGGGCAACCTCATGGTCCAGCCTTCTCCAGCCATGGGCAGACAGACCGGGCCCCGGAAGAGGCTCTGGACGTGGCTGGTAGAAGACGTGATCACTTCCACGCTTCTTAAAGGTGCCGGGAATTGTAAGGATCTCGGGCATCACTGCGTTTGGGTCTTGTGGTGCAGGAGCCTACTCCTCAGTCGCTCAGGCACTGGGCATTAATGGGCAGACCCTGGAGGAGTTCCCAATCGGACGGGAGCCACTGCCTTTCAAGGCTGTCCATGTGACCTGAGCCAGACCACTTGCCCTCACTCTGCCCTGGGAAGTCTTTTCACCCCTGGGGAGTGTCTGCACCCATGTGGCTCTGTGCTGGGAGAGGGCTCTGCCTCTGGCCAGTCTGCAGAGAACAGAGGCCCTGTTTTATTGAGGTGTATTATGGCATAAGAATACAAAATAGCAAAGACTCTTTATTCCAGAAAACTCAGTAGTCCTTGTCCCTAGAATGTCTCGCTTCTGACCAGGAGGGGCTGGTGGTGAGGGATGGCCTGGTTCAGTGTTGGCTCTGCTGACCGGGAGGCGATGAGATGGATCTTGCCCAAATCCGTCACGTGCGATAGGGTGGCCTGAGGGCATCCTGCAGCTTCGTGCCCACTGGTTGGTTGCACTAACTCATCAATTTTATTGTCTGTTCTTGAAGTCCCTAGAGCTGTAGCATGCAAATATATGCAAATGAGCAGAGGAGTGGGCTGAACCCAAAGCCTGGGGCCCTTCTACCTAGACTGGGCTG
>RJWJ010022469.1:0-26821 GCA_004363605.1 Indri indri | reverse complement strand
TAATTGCTGGGTCCTCATTCAAAATTCCCTGGAGGCAGGACCTGATTGGGGGGTTAAAATATTCTTTCCTGGTCCAACTGATGAGCCAGAATATGCAAAATTACATAATGTGGCAGCTATAGAAATAGCTGCTTTTAAATTTCTTACCTACTCTGGAATCATACATGGGTATCTTGCTCGACCCTTTTGCTTCTCGAAAAATTTAAAAAATGTTTTTACAACTCGATAATCATGCCACAGCTCTTAACCTAATAAAGCAATACAGTTTGAGATTGTATTCAAGGATATTAAGATTCAGGTGTTCTGAGAAGCCCTCTTGGGTTTGGCCAATGTATGTACCTTTTATTCTTCCCATCTTTAATGCATAAAAATCAGACGGACAACATGGACGAACCTGGAGGGTATTATGTTAGATGAAAAAAGTCAGGCGCAGCCGGACAAATACCACATGATCTCACTTGCATGTGAAATCTAAAAAAGTTGATGAATAGAGTAGAATGGTGGTTACTGGGGGTTGGGAGGGAAGGGTGGGGAGGCGTTGGTCAAGGGATACAAAATTTCAGTTGGACAGGAGGAATAACTTCAGGAGATCTATTGTACACCATGGCGACTATAGCTAATAACAATATATTGTATACTTGAAAATTACTAGAGTAGATTTTAAGTGTTCTTATCACAAAAATGACGTGTGTGAGGTAATGTGTATGTTAATTAGCTTGCTTTAGCCATTCCACAATGTATACATACATCAAAGCATCAAGTTGTACACCATAAATATGTGCAATTTTTCAATTAGAAAAACCAATTCGATTTGACAGATTTGTTCTCTTTCTCTCTTTATCTGTCTCTCTTTCCCCCAATGCTCTTGCATTCTCCTCACATATATAGGTAGTTTTATAACATTTTTTTTTTTTTTTTGAGACAGAGTCTCACTCTGTTGCCTGGGCTAGAGTGCCATGGCATCAGCCTAGCTCACAGCAACCTCAAACTCCTTGGCTCAAGTGATCCTACTGCCTCATCCTCCCGAGTAGCTGGGACTACAGGCATGTGCCACCATGCCCGGCTAATTTTTTCTATATATATATTTTTAGTTGTCCAGATCATTTCTTTCTATTTTTTAGTAGAGATGGGGTCTTGCTCTTGCTCAGGCTGGTCTCGAACTCCTGACCTTGAGCGATCTACCCACCTCGGCCTCCCAGAGTGCTAGGATTACAGGCGTGAGCCACCGCGCCCGGCCAAGTTTTATAGTATTTTGTCTATCAGTTTGTTTGTAGGTAGAGTTGGACTATGAGGTTCCAGAAGGTAAGGACTGGGTCTTCCTTGTCTTTACATTTCCAATGCTGGGACATGATACACCTTCCGTAAATGTGCTGAATGAAGGAATGAACCAATGAATGGCACTGTATTTTCCATACAAAAAAAGAGAAAAGTTTTGTGTTTTTATAATCACCTGTTTGGTCATCCTTTTTTAATCTACCAGTACTGCTTTTTAAATAACCTATGCTTTGGACTTTCTTAGATGGGGAAAATATTCATTCAAGATGATTTTTAAATATTCACTACTCATTCATATAAGTGACAAGAAGACTTGTCAGTTGAATTGTTCCTTTTCTCTGGGAGGACATTTTCCCAGTAGGGATCGATCCCTACAGAAAGGCTCTACAAATGGTGTCCCTGAGGGCAGCCTCTGAACTTGCGAAGACTGATGCAGTGCCTTGTAGATTTCTGTCTTGTGATGGATTCTGAATGGCTCTATGCAGCTGCCGTAGAACAATGGTTTCACGCAACCATCTCTCACTGTCTGTATCTGGCTACTCTAAACTTTCTTTACAGCCACGTTCCTGGGCATGATTATTGCCCAGAAAAATTCAAGATGAAGTGGCCAATTCAAAGTCTGCTGCCATAGGTTTACCTACAGAAGGGGATATTTTTGGCCTGTTTAGCTGTCTACAGTATCAGATTTCCTGAACAGTAGCCAAATCTCTGCTTCACATTATGCTATGGAACTAAAACTTAAGAGTAAAATAACCCCACTGCCAATTTTGAAGCCTTGAAACTTTGACAGCAATTATTAAAAACTGTTAACAGTCTAAATTCTTCAGCAATTTAATGCCATAAAAATTAAGCCAAACCTTCAAAGGTTCCTAATATAATTTCTCTGTATGATCTTTGTTATTAGAGAATGAATTTAATTGATTCATGTATTATATGTAAATAGATCAAGTTGGAACTGCTATATTATTACTACAATGAGAAATTGGCTTATTTTATCCTCAAAATATAGAAATTTCCATTGAGACCAAGTAAATTGAGTTATTTTCCTGGTTTATACCAAATAGGTATAATATTGATAATGGCCAACTCTCACTTCTTTTTATGTTGAAAGACATGTCAGTTGTTTGCATGGTGAAAATAATAATAATAATAATAATAATAATGTTAATCATAAAAGAGATACCATGTATTGGATGCTTCCTGTGTGCTAGGACCTTTGCATGCTTTCTGTCATTTAACCTCCTAACAACCGACAAGGGGATTATCCCCATTCTGCTGAGGAGGGGACGATATGCTCAAGGCTAGGTCAGTAAGTAACATGGCTGGTATGTGAATCCTTGTCCGTATCCTAAAGCCTTGCTCTTTCTAATATCTCAACTTACCCCTTTTTCCAGTTCTTCTCCTTTTTGTTCTTTAAGTGTTTCAAAAATTAAAATATATAGATTGAATATTATATATATGAAATGAAGCCTGAGGATATTTATTTGTGGATATGATGAAGATAATGATATATTTACTAAATATAACTCAAACTATGATGAAAGGAGCCACCGCTGGCTTTATGGCCAAGGCCACCGTGTTCCCAAGCTATTTCTATGTTCTGGGGTGGGCTCGTGTGTCCTCAGGGGCAGGGAGGGGGCCACAGCTCCCTCTGTCCTGGCCTGCTGCCATGTCTGTGCGCTGGGCCTGTTCCGTGTCTCACGGTGCTACTCTTTCCATGCCAGGGCTCTGACTTCAGCATAGGAGACCCGCTGAGGCTGCGCATTTATTTCCTTTATGGCTCTGCGACCCTCACAGTTAAATCCTGGTACCTGTTTCTCAGCACAGATTTAAGGGAGTTAAGGGTCTCTTTAAACTTTGCAAAGGAGCCATTCTGACTCGCACAGTTTGCCTGGAGTGGCTCGTCAGCTAACCTGAGACTGTCGTTCTTCTCTCCAAGTTTCTAAGTCTATTAAGTGAAACCAGACAGCGGCATGTCATTAGAGTTAGCGTGGGCCCTATGCTATTCAGATGACCCCCGCTAGCACAGCCGCCAGTGCTTTGTCTTCCATCGCTCCTCACCTCACTCCGCCACCGGACACCTTGGTAAGTGTGATCTGCACGTGCCAGGGGTCCTCACCTCCCTGCCTACCAGCAGCCACGCGGTCCTTGTCTCTGCCCATGAGAGATCTAGCCCAGCGTCCCAGCCCGAGGGGCTGCTTTGTAGGCCGCTTTTGCTAACAGCTCTGCTGGCCTAGGTTCTCCCAGAAAGCAGCTCCTGGGACAAGTGCTTGCATTCAGGACATTTCTTGTTGGGAATCACAAAAGTCAGAAGGGGAGGACGTGGGTCTGGGGGTGCGTTATGATTCCCAGTGTGGGACCTTGGGGCTTGATCCTTCTAGCACCTGTTGAGGAGCTATGTAACACACATCTCAGAACCCATGGCCTCTCATTCCCCATTGGCCAAGGGTTGCTCTTGGTGCTAATTCCCTCCCCCTTCAAGCCATTTGTGTGGCCACAGTGGCTGGTCTGCAGGTACCTCATGTGGCTTGGCAGTGGCAGAGAAGCCCAGGGGCAGAGGTTAAGGAGCATCTGTCCGGGAGCTGATGAAAAGTGTCCTTAGGTTATGTCTGAGCACAACTGGATGCTTCAGTAACAACTAAAGTCATTACCATTGTGTGACTCTTACACAACAGTCAAGCGATAGGCTATTTCCTATAGACTAGGTTAGTGAGTGTTAAGTCACAGCACATACAGGGCACTAATGACCCAGTCTGGGTTTGGGTGCTCCGGTTCCTCCTTAGTTCCTTCTCGTGAAACACTCCCAAATCTTGGGGTATAGTCTCAAGGTCACATTATTATGCAAATATCTGGTGCTTTATCTAAACTGATGCCTCATTACATTCCCGGGGCTAGTACTCAACATGAACATGGGTTTGATGTGATACCAGGGGTTGCTGATGTTTTTGAGGACTGTGGTGGTATAAGAGGTTCTCCTCTGTGGTTCAGGGAAGGTAGAAATGGACTTAATTGGACTCCAATTCAGAACAAAGTCCAGAACAAAGACATATGGCTCCCATAATGAAGATGAATCCAGTAAGATCCATTTGGGGTACTTTCCCCACTATAGTATACTCTCAGCAAGGGGAAACAGGAGGCCATAGAAGAGGGAGTGTGTGTGTGTTTGGAGGTGCCCAGCAGTCAGCTGGAGTTTCATGCTATTGTCTGCATCTTTCTTATTGTGATCTGTCAGGTTCCTGCCGCAATATTCAAGGCCAGGAGAGGCCACGTGGAATGAGGGGAGCCGCAGACAAAGCTCCTGCAACAAAGCAGTGATAGGATTTGATTAAAAACAAGCAAACTACTTGCACAGACTTCTGTGTTATGTCAACTTTTGGAAACGCACTGTTGCCCTGTTGGCCACATGTCCTAAAGGTGTCCTCTCTCCCTACCACTAAAGGGCCTGAAACCAACTCTGCTTTCCAGAACCTGCATCTCCAGGCCAGCAGCAGGCTGTTTTCCACACCGCAGATCATCTGCATGCACTGGGAGTCATGCTGCCACCTACCCGGCCTGGGTGGCCTCCCGGGATGTTTTTCTTGGCAGGAGTGTCTTACAGCTGGGCTGATTATCAGTGAGTTTCTGAATTATTTATGTCAATGCTCTCTTTCATTAATGTGAATTGTCATGAGCTGGTTGTAATGAAAATGATTCAGGTTTGAGAAACAAAAGAGTGAGATACATTTTTTTAGTTTAATGTTATAATTTGTTGGGTTTTGTCCATTGCTCTTAAACCTCCTAATGACATTGTTAGGAGATGGCAGTTTGGTGTGTCAGAAAGGACCCTGGACCTGGGTTCCTGGCTCTGTTCTCCCATCCTGGACTCAGTCCTTTAGTAATCACCTTTTATAATGTTCTGATACTTCAACTGAGCAGAGGCCAGGAGCGTAGTGGTAGAACCAGAATTAGAAGTCAGGTGGCTGAATTCCCTCTTTGCTCTGATCCACGTGATCTTATTGACCCGTTGTGCATTTATTTAATTTCTTTGGGCTTCATATTCTAAAATAATGAGTGCTATGGACAGAGTTATGTCCACCCACAAATTCATATGTCGAAGCCCTAACCCCCAATGTGACTGTATTTGGAAATAGGGCCTGTAGGAGGTACTTAAGGTTAAATAAGGTCATAAGCATGAGACGCTAATCCATTAGGACTCTGGCCTTATAATAAAAAAAGAGAATAGGGATCTATGGTGCGCTCTCTGCCATGTGAGGACGGAGAGAAGGCAGCCATCTGCAAGCCAGGAAGAGAGCCCTCCCCAGAGGCTGACCATGCTGCATATTGATCTTGGACTTCCAGCCTCCAGAACTGTGAGAAAATACATTTCTGTTGTTTAACACATTAACTGCCATGTGAGTTGTATTTAACTCATGCTAGTTTTGAGCCTGGGGCCTTGTGTAGCAAAACCTGGGCAAAACCTTGCAGTTGGTTTATAAAAATCTTACATGTTGATGTTCTTATTGTTATGATTAATATTGGCAAATTAATCCTAAAAGCATGGATTAAATGAATAGAAGTCAATAAATTTCATTTTTCGTTAAATTAGAAAGGATCATTTTGTTTTGAAGTCTTCATTCTATTTTCGTAATAAAACACCGAGGCTCCAGGGAAAATTTTTTTCTAGTGTGGCAGTCAATGTGCTCAGCCACCCAATCTATGGTATCTGGTTTTTGTTAAGGCAGCTGAAGCAGACCCATGCAAGGGGCTGGAATGGAGCCCAGAGTCTCAGAAGTAGAAGGTAACTTGTCTTAGTTTGGGTTCATTCAAAAGCAGATCCCGAGACAAGGCTCAGAGTAAAGGCGGTTTATTTGGGAAGTGGTTTCTAGAAGCAATGCTGAGGCTGTGGGGAAGCGAGATAGAGGAAGATAGGAAAGCCCATGGTGCGTTGTCACTGTGGGCAACTGGAGCCCAGTATCTCCGGGCACCCTTTGAAAGACTGTGTGGGATATGCCTCAGAATTTTCCTATTGAAAGCTGAGAAAGCTGTGATGCTCATATGTCAACTCACCGTCCCAGTAAAGGTGTTAACTTCCTAGCACTTCTGCCCTGCCTGGCACACGCCAGCCTAGTGGGCATGTTTTCCTGCCATTAGGCAGAGTTGTGCAGCAAGGCATGTGTGGGAACTGTCTCAAGTGACCCCTGGGGTGGACTTAAGGGGGACATGAACACAGTACAGCTCACACACTTTTGGGTGACACCAGGCATCTGGAGGTCTTGTGGAAAATACAGACTCTGATTTGGTAGGTCTGGGGTGGGGCTGAGCTTCGGCATTTCTAACTAACTCCCAGTGATGCCAGCATAGCTGGTCCATGGACCAGACTTTGACTAGCAAGGAGTTACATATTCTCTCATGAATACAGCTCAGTTCAACAAGATTTCTTGAACACCTGCTGAGCTGGAACTGGGATATACCACGCTTGACACAGGGAATAGTGAGACCAGAACACTGGGGTCGGATGTTACATTCACTTTACAGATGATCTAAGGGTTTATCCTGTTTCACGTGCCCGTGATTGGAAGTGCACATGACATACTTATTTTTTTAAGAAACAAAGGAAGGCAGGATTTCTGAACTCTGACTATTTCTTGGACAGAATTTCAGCCTGTAAAAATGGTAGAAACCATCAGCACAGGTCTACCTCTGGGTATGTGTCTCAATAACTTAGTAGCAGCTTTTCTGGGCCCAGGACAGGGTTTTCATAAAGCTCTTGCTTACTTTAACACTTTAAAATAAAAAAAATCTAAAGTCATAATAAAAATAGCAACATTTTTATAGTACTTCACAGCTTACAAAGTGCTTTCCACTGCATTATCTCATTATGTCCTTTGCAGGCCTGAGAGAAATAATCTACAAGTGGCATTTTAAAATAAATGCATTGCACATTAGGACAGGTACATTACGCAGTTGGGTACGCGATATTCTAGAACTGATGATAATAAAAAATAACTATGAAGAAGGCTGCATATAAACATACGCTGTGTTCTAGGGCATTCAGATAAACTCTATGTTAGCTTGGAAGAGGCAGTTCCGATTCATTGTGGTTAGCAAAGTTAAAAGTTGAAACATTCTACAAGGGTCTTAAGGGTCTTACACACACCCTTTGTTCTCTGTGTGGACCTCCTAGCTTGACCACTTGGCTTTTTGGTCTGTGGAGAGGCTTTGGTTCATCGACATGCCCGCTCTCAGGCCAAGAGCCAGGAGTGTGGCCCAGGCATTACAGGCACGACACACAGCTATCAGTCTCTTTGGCTGGACAGTTAACGGGGTTAGCTAGGCAAATGAGAAAATGCAAATGAGATTGTAAAGGCGTTAGACATTGTAAAATGACCTGGTTGTGATGCCCTTTGTAAAAATTTAGCTTCATATTCCCATGAACTCCAATCATGTCTATGAAATGTTATCAATTGTGTTATGTCTATTTTATAATTATACCTAAATAAAAGTGAAGATTTTATTTATAATAATATTCAATAATTTTATTTATAACAATTTCAATAACCTCAAAATACTGAATACAAGGGAAGGGGTAGATGCCATTCATGAACGTTTTATCATTTAGGATGCTCTTTGCTCTAAGAAATGCAATATTTAGTGGAGCTTAAAAAACAAGAGTTCATTATTTACATAACATAAATCCGGAAATAAGTGGTTCTGAGGTTCATTCATTCGGCAGTACAGGTGATGTCTGGATTCTGGCTCAGCTTCTCTGCGATTCTTTTGGCTTTCATCTCTTGGTTACAAAATGGTTGCCATAGCTACAAGCGTCGTGTCCTCACACAACCGAATCCAAATGTTAAGGAGGTTGCTTTCCTTATGCTTTTTTTAATCATGGAGAAAAACCACTCTAAATCCCTAGTAAGTTCTCCTCAGGACCTTTTGGCTGCAAGGTGGTGATACACCCACCTCCACAGCAATCACTGGTTGAGGAAATGGGATTAACATGATGGCTTGGCTAATTTTGTTTCATCCTTGAATGCTGGGCTAGAGACAAAACTTCCTTCAGCACGTCGTGTCCCCAGATCTGGACAAAGTAAGTGTGTTAATAAGGAAAAAAGGGAAATGGCCACTGGGTAGGCAAGCACTATTTTCCAATGAACGTATTTTCTATTGTTTCTTTAAAGGTTCCTCTGTTGACTTCTGTGATGATTTATGTGTCCACTTGACTAGGCTAAGGGATGCCCAGATTGCTGGTAAAACATTATTTCTAGGTGAGTCTGTGAGGGTGTTTCGGAAGGGAGAATTTGAATCAGGAGACTGAATAAAGATGATCACCCTCACCAGTGTGGGCAGGCATCAGCCAATCCACTGAGGGCCTGAATAGAACAAAACGGTGGAGGAAGGAAGAATTCACTTCCCTGTTTGAGCTGAGACATCCATCTTATCCTGCCCATGGACATTAGCACTCCTGGTTCTCAGGCTCAAATTAGACTCAAATTGGGACTTATGCCATTGGCCTTTCTATTCTCAGGCCTTGGAACTTAGACCAAGTGACTTCACTGGCTGTCCTGATTCTCCAGCTTGCAAGACGGCAGGCGGTGGGACATCTCAGCCTTCAGAACTGTGAGGGCCAATTCCTACAATAAATCTCCTTTTGTATACATCTTTATATATCCTTTTGTTTCTGTTTCTCTGAGAACCCCATTAGTACACCTATCAAATGAAACAGAGACACATTCAGGGGTTAGAATCAAAGACTAAGATTAAAAACCTTACTTTTTACTGAGTTCTTCAGAAGTATAAAATATTTTGTGGGATAAGCTGGGTTCCTTGCTGCTTTGGGTTCCTTATAAAATGGAAAACTTCTTGTCCAGAGCTCAGCCATGGTACATCTCACCATATTGCTGCATGTCTGGGGTCTTCAGAGGGTAGAAGGAGAAATGGCAAGAGAGAGAAGGGAGGAAATTTTTGGTGGAAATTTTCAGAAAAATTTGGAGATCAAGAAAGGACAGAGCTGTGGGGAGGGAAGCAGATATGAGGGGAAAGGGAATTTAAAGTAGTACTGCTGTGAGCAGGTCCCTACCCCCTTCACGTATTCAAAAACACAGTTAAGAATGTGGGTTAATCTAGAATTGATGTCTATTTGGTAGCCCATGTCTATTTTCAGCATTGTTCGGAGAGTTGTGTCTTCTGTAGGTCCACATTCTCATTGTTCATCTCAAGAGGTAGGCATCGTATTCCCACCCGAGCTCCCAATCCCAACCAAAAAGCGAATCTAGACCTGTGGGAAGGTGCAATGGAAATTACAGGATGTTGGAACCTCCACGTCCAAGGTCATCTCAAGTTCCAAGATGACTGCTCAAGCTTCAGCCACACTGCAGCACGCAGGAGGGAAGAGAAGGGAAGAGGAGGCCCAGAGGAGTGCTGACTGGTTTCTTAAGAATGATTCTCATTAACTGCCTCATGACAAAACTGCTTACATCCCATTAAGCAGAATTTAGTCAGGTGGCCCGCCTAGCTATAAAGGAGTCTGGGAAATGTCGTCTTTGTTTTGAGTGGCCATGTGCTTAGCTAGAAATCCTACTACTATGAAACGAAGGAGGAATAAATATTGGGAAAACAACAAAGAAAGCTCTTCCAGGTCAACATTCCTCTCTATAAGTGAGAAATGGATGGGCGCTATTACGTCTTTACTTTTGTCCATGTTATTTATTTAGCATGGAATGTCCTTTTATTCCCCTTGCATTTCACATTACCTCCCCCCCAACTCATTTGCTCTCTACTGAGATTTTTTTTTTAAATTTTTTATTTCAGCATACTATGGGGGTACAAATGTTTAGATTATGTATATCGCCCCTGCCCCACCCGAGTCAGAGCTTCAAGCGTGTCCATCCCCCAGACAGTGTGCTTTGCACCCGTTAGGTGTGAATATACCCGACCCCTCTTCTCCCTCCCACCTGCCCGACGCCTGATGAATGTTACTACTATATGTGCTCACCTTCATAGCTTAATTCAATGCCACTTCCTCAAAGGAGTTTTTTTTGGATTCTACCAATTAGAACTAACTTCTTCTTTTGTGGTCTATAGCGCTTCACTCTACTCTTATCATAGCAAAGTGCTCATCCTGTTCACATTTTAAGTAGTTGTTTATTTTTACTTTAGATTGTTCATTTCCTGAGGGCTGGGTCCTGGATTTAATCATCTCCAAATCCATACAGTGCCTACATGAAAGAGAAATAAACTCATATCTTGTTTAAGCCAATGCAATTTTGTACTTTTTATCACCCCCAGACAAATATAATCCTAACTAATATAAGATCCTTTGCTCTTCCTTTTAGAGAGATGGGCACCACTCTATTTCTAAAAAGTGTTGGAACATTAAATGAATGTTAATGAATTGAAGAAGATTGGGAAATATTCTTAAATTGGTGCTATGATGTACTCACAGTCTTTAGTGGTAGAGAGGCTGGTGGGAAGAAGGAGATGGGCTTTGGAATTGAACATGCCTGATTAAGTGAACATGCCTGATTTGGTTGAGTGACATAGATGTGTGACCTCAGGTAAGGGAATTGTTGTCCCTAAGCCCAGATCTGTACAATGGGAATGAAAATATTTACTTTGTAGGGTTGTTTTGAGAATTAGATAAGATGTCTGCAAAGAGTCTGGCTTTTAGAGGGTACTCAGTTCCTGGTCATTATTATAATTGTCATGCTGTAGATTTGTGATGACTAAAGCTCTATGTTGCCCTATCCCAGAGCAACAGAGCTGATTACACACTGATCAGAAGTTCTTGGAAGGAGATTTGCCATAGAAGGCAAGAAATATTGTTACTGGTGACAGAAATTGAGGGCATATTATTAATACCCTTGTAATTGAGATAAAATTTGGCATTTTGACATGGACAGTAATATTCTTCCAACATCCATTTAAAAGTCTCTAGATGAAAAACTTAGACACAAAGTACAAGCACTCGTTGATGTTCTTAGTAGCCATAGCGACATGTAGGGTAATAGTAAAAATGATGAAAGTGGCAATTCCATTGAAATGTGGGCTGAAGCCTACCTATTAAATTGGATCCATAGTCAAAGCAGCTTGGGCTTTTCATAATTCTGTAAGGAGGAGCAGTTAAACTCCAGATTTTGTCTTTATTGACAGCAGTGTAGAAGTTATGCCTATCACAGACCAAAAGCAATCAGTGACATGGTGTCAGAACTTCAAGGTCAGAATAAAATAGCAGATGCTATAATTTTAAGGAAAATTGGGGAAGTTTGTGTAAGGATGGTTAAAAAATGGACTTCCCATAGCATAGGAGTAACTTTTTTGATTCTGTATTATGTAAAGTCTCCATGAAGTTTTGATATACTTCAAGGCTAATATCTAGCATGTATATAGCACTTTTCAGTTTATAAAATGCTTTGACATACCTTAACTCACTTAATTATTGTATTAGTTTTCTATTGCTGCATAACAAATCACTACAAACTCAACAGTTTAAAATAACACGTATTTATTCTCTCACAGTTTCTGTGGGTCAGGAATCGGGAGGCAACTTGACTGGGTCCTCTGTTTAAGGTCTCATGAGCTGTAAGTAAGGTGTCAGCTTGGCTGCATTCCCACCTGGTGGACCAACTGGGGAAGAATCTGCTTTCAAGCTCATTCAGTTTATTGGCAGACTTGACTTCCTTGGGGTCAGAGGCCTGAGAGTCCTGGTTTCTTGTGGAGTCCCCAGCTACTGGGCCTTCAGCTTCTTGGCCACCATAATCCCTTGGAGGCTGCCATCAGCTCCTGAAGGCTACCCACAATACCTAGGCACGTGGGTTTTCCCAACATGGCCTTTAACTTCATCAGGCCAGTAAAGAGTCTCTAGAGAAAGTCTACCAGCAAGGTGGAGTCTTCTATAATGTAGTGTAATCACGGGAGTGACCTCCTGTAACTTTCACCACATTCTACTGGTAGGAGCAAGTCACATGTCCTGCCCATACTCAAGGAGAGGGGATTAAACAAAGGCACAGGAGGCAAGAATTATGAGAGCCACCAATGAGTCTGTCTGCCACAATTATCAACACAGTCCTTTGAGATAGGCTGGGTGGATGCTTTTACTTCTGTTGTGCAGATGAAGCCATGGATGTTTAATTAGAGAGGTTAAATAAACTGATGCTCAAGACATCACAGTTAATAGGAGGTAAGATTAGACTCAGGATCCCCAACTTGTAGTTGCATGATTCAAATGTGGGTATCCAGCCATCTTATATACCTTTGTATCTACCCATCCATCCATTCATTTATCCAACCATCCTAGTTTGATGTTCTTTTCACTATGTCAAGATACTTCTTGAAACAGAATTCACTGGAGTGACATCAGCAAGATGGCTGACTGGAGACACCTGGCTCTTGGCCCCTCCCACAAGAAAGGACCAAGGCAATGAATAAACACATAATATTTGACTGGGTGTTGAAGGGAGAGCATTGGAGTGCAGCAGTGGGGAGGAAATGCACCTGTGGCAATTGGAAGTCCAGGAGGGCAGGATGCAGCCATCCGGACTCTTTTTTTCTTTTTTTTTGAGACAAAGTCTGACTCTGTTGCCCTGGCTAGAGTGCCATGGTGTCAACCTAGCTCATAGCAACCTCAAACTCCTGGGCTCAAGCGAGCCTCCTGCCTCAGCCTCCTGAGTAGCTGGGACTACAGGCATGCGCCACCATGCCCAGCTAATTTTTTCTATATATATATTTTTAGTTGTCCGGCTAATTTCTTTCTATTTTTAGTAGAGATGGGGGTCTTGCTCTTGCTCAGGCTCGTCTCGAACTCCTGACCTTGAGCAATCCACCTGCCTCAGCCTCCCAGAGTGCTAGGATTACAGGCGTGAGCCACTGCCCCGGCACACCCAGACTCTTTATTCCCATCTTTCCCACCTGGATTGGATCTGCCCAGAGTCAGGAGGGACTTCCCACTGTGGTAAAAAGATAAGCAGAAGATCCCCACCATCCCCATTGCTACCACAAACACCTACAGTCCTCCCAAGCCATGAACCCAGTTTGGAGAGCTGCATTGCCCTGGATTAGGAACAAAAGATGTGCCCTTCCCATTCCCCAACCAGTGCCTGTGAGCCAAGCTGCTGCAGCATGGCACTGTCTTGAGACTGTGCCCTGCTTTGGGGGCCAGTAGTCACTGCACTTTTCCAGCATTGGGGCTCCGTCTTCATTCCACTAAGCCCACATGGTGGCTGAATGCCACAACCTCAGCAGTATGGAGCCTGGGCCCAGGATCAGCTGTAACTCTGGTCCTGTACAGCAGGGAAACCATCTCCTGTTGCCCTCACTTCCAGCTGGAGGAACAGTCTGGCACTCTCGCCCATGATGAACCCACCCTTGAGCTGGTCAAATTGCCGCATGGCCTCCCCTGAACCTCCAAGCAGCTGATGTGCTCCAGGGCTGGTGGAGTGGCTACACACATGTGTCCAGGGCCTGAGAAACAGCCCTGTGGTGCCCCACCCCTTGCAGACAAGCCCCTGGCCTGCCCTACAGCCCTGTGCCTGCAATCAGGGCCTGAGAAACAGCTCCACAAGCCATATTTGGCAAACAGGCCCCCAGGCCAGCCAGGTAGCTGTGTGTCTGAATCTTAGGCCTGAGAAACAGCTCCAAGGGCCACTCGTGGCTGGCAGTCCCCCAGGCTGGCCAAGCAATTGCATGTGCGTGCTTCTGGCCAGAGTAACAGCTGTGTGGTCCCAACCCCCACCCCAAGTTGGCTGACCCATCGTTTGCATGTGTGAGTCCCCAGTCTGAGAAACAGCCTAGTGAGCTTACGCCTGTCAACACTGTGCCACCACTGGCACAAACTGTCTCAGCTCAGGCCAATGAGACACTCACAAATGTCACTAGTGTGGATTACAGCTGAAGAAATTACGTGGAGACTTCACTACTGTATGCACCTAGAACCAAAGTCAACACACCCCCACCAAATCAACACCCTAAAAACCATTTATATAAATAAGTATTTCCCTATAAAACCTACTCCATAAAATTGGAAGAGGTGGGTTTTGCACCAGATATGTAGAAATCACTGGGGACACATCAAACATGAAAAAGCAAGGAAACATGACACCTCCAAAGGAACACAATAATTCTTCAGTAACAGATTCCAAACATAAGGAATCTTAACAAATGATAATAAAGGGACCAATTCAATAAGATAATACAGCAATTATAAATATATATGCACCCAATATTGGAGCATGCAGGTATAGAAAGCAAGTATTATCAGATCTAAAGGGAGAGATAGATCCCAATACAATAATAGTTGGGGATTTTAACACCCCACTCTCTGCATTGGACAGATCATCTACACAGAAAATCATCAAAGAAACATTGGATTTAAACTGCACCATGGGCCAAATTGACCTAACAGACATTTACACATTTACAGAACATTTAACCCAACTGCTGCAAAATACACATTCTTTTCATTAGCACATGGACCATTCTCCAGGATTCACTGTATGTTAGGAGGCAAAACAAGTCTCAAAAAATTTTAAAAAATCAAAATCTTACCAAGTATCTTATCTGACCGCAATGGAATAAAACTAGAAATCAATAACAAAAGGAACATTAAAACTATACAAATACATGGAAATTAAACAACATGCTCTTGAGTGACCAAAGGGTGAAGGACAAAATTAAGAATGAAATTTTAAAATTCCTTGAAACAAATGAACATAGAAACATAACATATCAAAATCTATGGATGGGTTACAGCAAAAACAGTATTAAGAAGCAAGTTTCTAGCAATAAATGCCTACATCAGAAAACTAGAAACATTTCAAATCAACAACCTAATGATGCATCTCAAGGAAATAAAAAAGCAAAAATAAGCCAAACTGAAAATTAGTGGAAGGAAAGAAATAAGAAAGATTAGAGCATAAATAAAATTGAGGCTAAAAAAATACAAAAGATTGACAAAACAATAACCTAGTTTTTTGAAAAGATAAACAAAATTGGCAAACCATTAGCTAGACTAACTAAGAAAAAAGAAGACCCATGTAAATAAAATCAGAAATAAAAAAGAAGATGTCACAATGGATACCACAGAAATACAGTGGATCATTAGAGACTGCTATGAACAACTATATGCTAATAGATTTGAAAACCTAGAAAAAATGGGTAAATTCCTGGACACATACAACCTACCAAGATTGAAACAAGAAGAAACAGAAAATCTGAACAGATAAATAAAAAGTATTGAGATTGAACCAGCAATAAAAATCTCCCAACAAAGAAAAGTCCAGGACTAGATGGCTTCACCACTGAATCTTATAAAACCTTTAAAGAAGAATTAATGCCAATTATTCTCGAACTGTTCCAAAGAAATTGTAGCCTAGAGAATTCTTTTTTTTTTTTTTTTTTGAGACAGAGTCTCACTCTGTTGCCTGGGCTAGAGTGCTGTGGCATCAGCCTAGCTCACAGCAACCTCAAACTCCTGGGCTCAAGCGATCCTCCTGCCTCAGTCTCCCAAGTAGCTGGGACTACAGGCATGCGCCACCATGCCCAGCTAATTTTTTCTATATATTTTTAGTTGTCCTATTAATTTCTTTCTAATTTTTTTTAGTAGAGATGGGGTCTCGCTCTTGATCAGGCTGGTCTCGAACTCCTGAGCTCAAACAATCCGCCCGCCTCGGCCTCCCAGAGTGCTAGGATTACGGGTGTGAGCCACCGCGCCCGGCTGAGAATTCTTCCTTACTCATTTCATGAGGCCAACATAACACAGATACTCAAACCAGACAAGGATGCAACAAAAAAAGAAAACTGCAGGCCAATCTCCCTGATGAACATAGACATAAAAATCCTCAACAGAATACCAGCAAACTGAATCCAACAACACAATCAAAAAGAGAATACATCATGATCAGTGGGATTTATCCCAGGAATGCAAGGATGGTTTAACACATGCAAATCAGTAAATGTGATACGTCACATCAGCAGAATGAAGGTCAAAACATTACACATAGTTTGACCTTCATTCATCTCAATGTATGCAGAAAAAGCATTTAATAAAATTCAACATCACTTTATGATAAAAATTCTTAATACATTAGGTATAGAAGGAAAGAACCTCAACACAATAAAGGCTATTATGACAAATTCACAGCTAACATTATACTGAACAAGGAAAACCTGAATGCTTTTATGCTAGGAACCAGAACAAGACAAGGATGTTCATTTTCACCACTCTTTTTTTTGTTTTGTTTTTGTTGTTGTTTTTTGAGACAGAGTCTCACTCTTTTACCTGGACTAGAGTGCTGTGGCATCAGCCTAGCTCACAGCAACCTCAAACTCCTGGGCTCAAGCAATTCTTCTGCCTCAGCCTCCTGAGTAGCTGGGACTATAGGCATGCACCACCACTCCCAGCCAATTTTTTATATATATATATTTTTAGTTGTCCAGCTAATTTCTTTCTATTTTTTTTTTTTAGTAGAGGTGGGGTCTTGTTCTTGCTCAGGCTGGTTTCGAACTCCTGAGCTCAAACAATTCACCTGCCTCGGCCTCCCAGAGTGCTAGGATTATAGGCGTGAGCCACCGCGCCTGGCCATTTTCACCGCTCTTATTCAACATGGGACTGGAAGTCCCAGCCAGAGCAATTAGGCAAGAGAAAGAAATAAAAGGCATCTATATTAGAAAGGAGAAAATCATATTGTCCCTGTTTGCAGATGACGTTATCTTATCTATGGAAAAACCTAAAGACTCTACCCAAAACTCTTAGAACTGATAAAGGAATTCAGTAAAGTTGCAGGATACAAAATCAACATGCAAAATCAGTAGCATTTCTATACACAATGAACTAGCTAAAAAAGAAATCAAGAAGGCAATCCCATTTACAATAACTACAAAAATATAAAATACCTAGGCATAAATTTAACCAAGTAGGTGAAAGACTTTTTCAAGGAAAACTATAAAACATTGATGAAAGAAATTGAAGAGGATACAAACAACTGGAAAAACATCCCATGCTCATGGATTGGAAGAATAAATATTGTTAAAATGACTGTAGTACCAAAGAAATCTACATTTTCAATGCAATCCCTATCAAGATACCAATGACATTCTTCACAGAAATAGAAAAAAAAATTCCTAAAATTTGTATGGAACCACAAAAGACGCCAAATAGCCAAAGCAATACTGAGCAAATGAACAAAGCTGTAGGCATCACACCACCAGACTTCAAAATATACTACAAAGCTGTAGTAATCAAAAAAGCATGATACTGGCATAAAAACAGACACTAGACCAATGGAACAGAATAGAGAGCCCAGAAATTAATCCACATAGCCATAGCCAACTGATTTTTGACAAAGTCTCCACAAATACTTACTGGAGAAAGGACAATTTCTTCAATAAGTGGTGCTTGGAAAACTGGGTATTCACAGACAGAAAAAGGAAACTAGATCCCCACCTCTCACCCTATATAAAAATCCACTCAGAATAGATCCAAGGCCTAATTGTAAGCTCCAAAACATAAAACTACTAGAAGGAAACATACAGAAATGCTTCAGGACATTGGTCTAGGAAGAGATTTTATGAATAAGACCTCCAATGTGCCCAGGCAACAACAGCAAAACAACCCCAAAAAACCCCAACCCCCCCGACCCTCCCCAAAACAAAACAAAACAAATGTGATTATCTCAAACTAAAAAGCTTCTGCACAGAAAAGGAAACAACTGACAGAGTGAGAAGCCAATCTACAGAACATGCTAATGTATTTGCACCCTATTCATCAGACAGGGGGTTGATATCCAGAACACACAAGGAACTCAACTCAACAGGAAAAACCCAAACAATTGAATTTAAAAATGGGCAGATGATCTGAACAGACATTTTTCAAAGAAAGTGTACAAATTGTCAACAAATACATAAAGAAATGCTCGACATCACTGATCATCATGAAAATGCAAATCAAAACCATAATGAGGTATTGTTTTCCCCCAGTTAGGATGGCTATCATCAAAAAGACAAAAAATAACAAATGATGGTGAAGATGCAGAGAAAAGGGAACTCTTACACACTACTGGTGGGAATATAAACTAGTACAGCCACTATGGAGAACAGTATGGAAATTCCACAAAAAACTGCAAATAGAACTACCGTATGATCCAGCAATCCCACTGCTGGGCATTTATCAAAAGGTAAGGAAAGGAAAGGAAATCAGTATATTGAAGAGACCTCTATATCCCCATGTTTACTGCAGCACTAGTCATAATAGCCAAGGTATGGTATCAACCTAGGTGTCCAACAACAGGTGAATAAATAAAGAAAATGTGGTATATATACACAATAGGATACTATTCAGCCATAAAAAAGAATAAAATTTTGTCATTCACGGCAACATAGTTGGAACTGGAGGACAGTATGTTAAGTGAAATAAGCCAGGAAGAGAAAGTTAAACACCATGTGTTCTCACTCATATGTGGAAGCTAAAAAGAGTTGATCTCATAGAAGTAAAAGTAGAACAGAGGATACTAGAGGCCGGGAAGGTCAGGGGGAAAGGGAGATTGGCAGAGATTTGTCAAAGGATAGAAACTTACAGCCAATAAGTTCTGGTGTTCTATAGCATTATGGGATGACTATAGTCAACAATAATATATTACGTAGTTTCAAATAACTAGAAGGAGGATATCGAATTTTCTTAGCACAAAGAAATGATGAATGTTTGAGATGATGGCTATATTAATTACTCTGGTCTGATCATTATACATTATGTATATTGAAACATCACTATATACCCCATGCATATGTACAATTATCACATGTCAATTAAAAAATAAAAATAGGAAAAAATAGAGACTTCTTATATAAATATGAGCAATATTCAGCAAACTCATCTCCCTGAACCCAGCAGAATTACCTCTTTGCCACTGTATTATATAGTTGAGGCTAGATTTTTCGTGGCAACAACTCCAAAATCCCAACAACTAAAACCAGCAAAGGTTTATCTCTTGCTCATACAACACATCCAGGGAAAATCAGCCAGGTGCTTCGTTCCACCCCTGCTTGCTGAGGACCAGGCTGACGTGCCGGGGCAGCCACTCAATGCTACTAGTCACCCTGCCTGAGGGAGAGGAGAGCTCTGAGTTTTGCGATGGCAATTAAGTGCTGTAACCTGCAAGGGGTGTGTAGGACACCTGCTTGGAACCCAGGAGGCAGAGCTGTGACATGGCTTTACCCAACTGTGGGGGAGCCAGTGAGTCCAATCCAACATCATTGCACTTGCTGGCGCCCTTATGAAGGTGGGAGATCCGGAAATAACTGGTGTGTAATTGGTGAAATAATTACTACCACAGCTGTGAAACTAGCTGCAATGGCCTGAATGTTGGGGTCCTCTCTCCCCCACTCATATGTTGAAATACCCCCTCAAGGTGCTGGTATTAGGAGGTGGGGCCTTTGGGGGGTGACTAGGTCACGAGGGCAGAGCCATTGTGGTGGGTAAAGAGACCCCAGAGATCCCTCGTCCCTTCCACCACGAGAAGACACAGAGAAGGCGCTGTTCCTCAACCACAGAGCGGGCCTGGCCTCACTAGACACTGGCTCTACTGCAGCCTTGATCTTGGACTTCCCAGCCTCCAGAGCTGTGAAAAAGAAATTTCTGTTGTTTAGAAGCCACCCAATTTGAAGTGTTTTTGTCATAGCATTCTGAACAGACTAAGACACAAGCCTGCCTCAGGATGAGCCCCTGGCATCTTCGCACTGTTCACAGGCTTGGTCCAAACCCCCCGGCTGACCTGTCTGACAGTCTCCTCCCAAACGCATTCCTGGCAGCTTTTGACTTCTCAACTGACTGACTGTTTAAGACCTTTCTCTCCTAAAACTGAGGTGTGCAACTGCTTCTCCGGGTCTGGTTCTGCTTTCCTTCTACAACACGATTTTTACTTTGTATTCTTACCGACGCTGTTTTCAGCCCTTCTGGGTAAATAACTCATCAAGTCTTGCTGCACCCCGGGGACCCCAAACCTAGACCCAGATCCCACAAGCCAGCGCCTCTAAGGAGTTGAGCAAGTAACTGATAACCCCACAGTGAACGCACATGGGGAGAATAACACGACTGTATCAGTAAGTGTTCCCAAGCTCTTTTCTTTAGAGACGACTGTAGGGACTGATCTACATTTAATTAACAAGTGTCATAAAAAAAGGAAACATCAATGGAAAAAACAGATCAAAGATTAAACGTGACTGCACGCAGCAGGAAAGCAGATCTGACCGTTCTCCAGGTGGGCGATTATCTGAAGAAAGGGGACACCACAACCTGTCATTGCACACCCATTTGGCTCAATGTGAAATTTGCAGCAAGTGAGCTAAAATGTCTTTTTTTTTTCCAAACAGGGTCTTGCTCTGTCACCCTGGCCAGAGAGCAGTGGTGCCATCATAGCTCACTGTAACCTTGAACACCTGCGCTCAGGTGCTTCTCCTACCTCAACCCCCCCATTAGCTGGGACAATAGGGACGTGCCACCAGACCCGGTTGAGCTAAAATGTTAAAGGTACGGAAAACCACCCTGGAAGAACGCTGTATTAGTACCACATTCCTAGTGGCTGCCCTCACTGCTGTAACAAGGTACTAAAGAATAGAGAAGCAGCTGGGCTCAACATATGTTCACTGTAGAGGAAATATTTTTCATCCTACAATCATATTTTATTGCATCATTTTAGGCATTTCTGTCAACTCGTGGGCTAAATTGCACTCAACCTCATTGTGCACAAAATTTCATTACCTCTGCAGCACACGTAAGAAATTTGCTTGAGAACAAGGAAAATTGTGGAGCAGGAGAAATAAAAATTCTGGGAAATATCTCTTTTATTAAGGCAAAACCCACAGCCTCTAAGATTTAGCCTCAAATAGAGTATTTGCTGGTCAGGAGGGCACTGGATCAAATGACATTCTCCCATCATGGTTCCTGAGACTACAGTCAGACGGTGAGGCCCCTGAATCTCTGTGGCTCCTCTGGTTCAATTTTAAGGCTCTGATTCACCCCTAAGCAAAAGCCCCTTCCCTTAGTGTCCCCTGACACAGCCAAAGCAGTATGGAATTTACAAAAAACTTTAGAGAGCAAAGAGGCACATGCACCTTTGCAGCTTATACAGTAGCCGTTTCTGATCCTCCCCGTGGTTTGGTCATTGCCGTGCCACTTCCCTTTCCTTGTGTCGCTGTGTGAACCTGAGTTTGCCCAGAAGGAGGCCCCGAAGCATGGCCCTGCGTTTGATCTGATGCAGGAGGTTATCCCAGGAGGCAAAGCGGGGGTGGAGAAGTGGGGCAGGCAAGCAGGGGGCCGAGAGTGGCTTCCCATGGTGGGCAGGTGGGGCTTAATCCCCTTGGGGACCCCCCGAGATGGTGTGGAGCACCCCTCAGGATCGTCCTACTGGAGGGAGGCGGAGATGGGGTATTTGTCCGCTGACTCCCAGCCCTCACTGTGCAGAGCTGGTCCTGGGGTGTTAACGCTCCAGCTCTCCGGGCCTGCCCTGCCTGAGTGCTGAGCGCATTCCCAGAGGAAGCCTTCAGGCAGAGGGTCGGAGGTGCTTGATGAAGAAAGCCAACAGGAGATGCAGGTGAACTCTGCCCTGAAGCTGCAGGGGACCCACAGGGTGGGCCCAGGGGATGCTCCACATAGCATCAGCTACATGGAGCCCTAGAGGGCTGGGGAAACCTCACGGCTTCTCAGCAAGGCTCTCGCTGCCCTGCTCCTCGTCTGTCCCCTGCCACCTTACTTCTGTATCTTGCAAGAACTGGTCTCCGGCAACTGTTCTCAATGAATGGTGTATAAACACACACACACACACACACACACACACACACACACACACACACACACTTGGCAGAGTTTACGTGACACTCAAGATTTAGTTTCTCATAATTTCCCGTTTCCTTGCCTGCTAGAAAGTGTCTTTGATATGCCATAATGATGAAGTTGACTTCTGCAAAAACTGCCACAACTGTTTATATTCTTAAGAATTCATTGCAAATGAAATGAGATGATAGAATGCTTGTAAGCACACAAGCGTTTTTGCTTGAATGTGGTCGCAAATTTTCTCACACTACAGGCACGTGCGTGAACACATAACTGTTCTCACAAGTCCCCTCCCCTATTGGGTAGTGGGAAAACGCTAAATTTTTGGTCAATATGGTAGACTCAGGCTGATCCTATCATTTAAATGGTGACTTTAGATTCGCTCAGTCTCTATGGCTGATTCAGGCTTTCAGATTTTCTTCAGCTACCCTGATCCTCTCCAAGATGGAGTCCAAGGTGACTTCGTGGTGTTGGTGGCTCAGGGCAGTCCTTTGGGATGCTCTGGCTATTGTCCACTGAGAGATGGCTGGTCTGATCCTATCTCTGGGCATCCTGCTAGTTTCTGCTTCTGATGTCATCCATTTTTTAATCAGCTTTTTTGGGACCCAGTACCCGGCCCAGACCATTTGTCCTGCAGGCCTCAGCTCGGGATCACATTGCCTTTGTCATAGTAACCTTGGAGGCTCGCCAGTTGATACCACCAGTGCTGTCCTCCATGGAGCCTGTGGGAACTTCTGTGTACCTTCCCTGCCACCTGAGAGCTTCAGGAGACTTTGAATGCTCATCACAGGCCCTCTCTTTGTGTACTACACCTTCCTGCCTATTTTATACTCTCCAAATGCCACCCAAGGTGTCACGATGGGGGAGAGAGGACAAGGAAGAACAGAATCTCCAAGCAGGTAAAATCAGGGGCATGGAGGACAGTAGGCAAGAGAATTCCTTTCGAAGAGCAGAATCAGGGGCTGCTAGACTGGCTAACCAAGAAAATTACCCCACTTCCAGGACACGGAACCCTTCAATCTTGCCCAGCTGGATACAACAATCATCGTCGTCTTCTTCAACACTGTGCATTGGGTATGTTGGAGGCAGCCAACTTGTTCATTAGTTTGGAGGTTACCAGACCATGAGGAGCTACCTTTAGGTCTAGTAGAGAGACCTGCACAGCACCTAGAGACCCTGGAGTTGGAGCTGCATGATAAGTTGATCAGATTTTGTGGTTATCTCCCTTGGGGCTGCTCAGGTACTTAAGGATATTCGGGGGAAGACTGGCAGTGATTGCTAGATTACTGCATTGTCATGGTGACTGTATAATTTATGGTCTAAATTGGAACACTTGTGGGGTGAAGGAGGGCTCTCAAAACAATTAACATTATGCAATTATTTCAAAATAAAAAATCATTACCAAACACTAAAATTAATAGTTATAAATTTGTCCCTAACAGTAGGTGACAAAAAACTGTAGAGAGAGAGTTCAGACCACCCCTTTTACCCTCCCTGTCAAGACCGTGTAGCCTCTACTTCTCTCACATGTTGACTCTGCTGACTGGTGGTCTGGCAGCTTCGTATTTTTCACAACCTGTGACACAGGTCACAACACAACTGGACGATCTGCCAAGCAGCTGACAGGGACAGCAGCATCAAATACTTTGTCCACCACCCCCAAAGAGGAGGAGTTGACCATCAGAGCTGCTTTTGTCTAAGTGGGCCTTGTTTCATCCATGAGCTCCAGGCATGGTGGGCCCTTACAGGGAGGTGATTAGTGATGTTGAGCATTTTTTCTTATGTTTGTTGGCCGTTTGTCTACCTTCTTTTGAAAAACTTCTGTTCATGTCTTTTGCCCACTTTTGAAGAGTTTTTGACCACTGTGAAGTGAAAGGCGCCATGTTGCCTCTATCGTGGTGGTGGTGGAGGGGGTGTGCGGCAAAGGGGAAGAATTCACAGGAAGAAGTCTGCCCTCCAGGAGCTGTTTTATGATAGAGGAAGTTGGAAGAGAGCACAGGTAAGGAGAGCGGAAGGCAGAGTGTCGGAAGGGCAGGAAAAGAGACGTAAACAACGTGCAGTCCCAGCGATTGGAGAAACCTAATCCAGGGTGGGGAACTGGGGGAGAGCACACAAAGGAAGTTCTGGAATGAGTCAGCATTTGACTGAGTCTCGAGGTGGTGTTGGGATTTCTACAAGTGGAAGCCAAGGGGGAGAACACTGCCGGTGTTTGTGGAGTCTGGGGGAGAGAGCTGCGAGTCGGTTTAGCTGGAGACCAGGGCGTGTGCCGGGAGCAGCTGAAGGAGAGGGTCCATAGGCTGCTTGTTCCCCAGCGAAAGGGCTGTGAACGCCAGACTAGAGCCTTGCCCATAATTGTTAAGACAATGAGGAGCCACTGAAAGTTGAGCAGGGAGGGTCTGTTTGGAATAGTTCTTTAGGAAGATGCATTCGGCAACCGGGGCAGGATGAGTGGAGAGAGCCTGGTGATGGGGAGGGCAGTGAAGGGTGCGGGGATGGTGTGTGTGACCAGTGTGAAATCAGATCTTGCCTTAAAGGACCATCCTTGTGGAACAACAAGCTGCCTAAACCCAACGCTAACCACGTGACAGTACTTGCTGGCTGAAGTTGCCACCCTGTTATGGGGAGAGTGGTGAGGGCAGAGGAAAAGATGACAGCAGATGCGAGACAGGCAGTGTCCATTGTTGCCACACTCAAATCTAATCAGACAGATTTGGTCCCACGGGAGCTTAGCAATCAGTGCTGGGGCTTGGGAAGTGCCAGCTGGCAGAGCTGTACGGGTGACGGAATAAAAGATTGCGTGCAACTGGTTCTGCTCAAACAGACTCACCTCCCCAGAGGACCTTCCCTGGGAAGCGGGGGCGGTGCTGGGGCGGAGGATGAAGGGGGGAGGGAGGGCAGGCAAGGGGCCTCCTGCCATCTGAACTGCCCCGTCATCAAAGCTGTAGGGGCAAAATGCAGCAAAGCCAGCAACCTGGATCTTCGTGGCAGGGCCACAGAGCAGAGCCTTAGCTCCGTCACTTGCAAAATGGCAGGCATTTTGAGGCTTAACTAATCAATTCATGGGCAGCACTTGCCAGAGGGCCTGGAACATGGCAGACTGGCATCGTCCCCCATGGGTGCTCCCGGAGCAGCGTGCCATGGAGCTACGGAGGACCCTTCATTTCAGAGCCTTTTTCTCTGTCCCTGGGAGGTGTGGGGACCCTGGTGGCTTTGCATTTGAGGTTGTAGTGCAGAGGCCACCATGTGGATTGATTTGATGCCATTGATTTCATGGTCCTGGCACCACACCATCAGGCAAATCGCTCCACCATTGTGAGGACTTCCCACTCCCTGCCCTCACCGGCCCGACTGTCCCTAAGGGCCTTTGCCCTATTTCCTGCCTTCCCCACTCCTGGCTGTCAAGGAACTGTTGGCCCCATGATGAAGGCTCAGGGATCTGATGGCCTATCCTGGGACTGCCTGTGGTACTAAAAAGAAGAGAAGAAGAAGGTCGAGAATATGATCGCACGACATTTTGGACAGACTCGGAAAGCTGCGTAGGGAGGCGGTCATGCAGGAGGGCTGATGGGGACCTTAGGTGCCAGGTTATGGCAGGTTCCTCCCTTCCTTCTCCTGCTCCCCACCTTTCCTGCCTTCCCCGCTATGAAGAACAGCACGGACAGACTGGACCGGACTGTGCCCTGCAGCACACTGCAGGAGGAAGACAGACATGCACACAGAGGACTGCAGTCGGGAGTGACAAGTTCCCTGGAAGAGACTCGGATTGTCTTAGTCCATTTCGTGAGACTCTAGCAAAATACCAGAGGCTGGGTAATTTATAAAAACGAGAAATTTATCTTCTCGCAGTTGTGGAGGCTGGGAAGTCCAAGACCATGGCAGGTTCAGCTGTCTGGTGAGGGCTGCTGTCTGCTTCCACGATGGTGCCTCATTGCTGCATCCTCCGGAGGGGCGGAAGGCGGAGGGGAAGAGCCGGAATGCTGCATGAAGGCCTCTTTCACAAGGGCCTTAGTTCCAGTCCTGGCCCGCTCACCTCTGAAAGGTCCCACCCCTCAGTACTACCAATTGGCAGCACCTGGATTTTGGAGGGGACACGTTTAAACCACAGCACAGGTGACGAGAAATGCGAGTTCACAGTGGGGACCCGTGACTGTCTACTGAAGGGCTAAGGGTTATGGGCGGCTTCAGGAGGAAAAGGCGTGGGCTGAGGTCTGAAGGGTTGGTAGGATTTGGACATTTGAATAAAGGGGTAAAGCAACAGCCTGAAAAAAGTACAGGAAGGAAGAAGCGGTGGTTGTGTAAAGGGCTGAATCCTTCGTTTCGATCAGACTTTATGTGTATGAAGGGAATCGTGAGCCAGATTAGGGAGGGTTTGGAAGGTAGGGTGGGGTTTGGGAATTGAGGCCACAGCATTCAGGAGGGGAGGGTGATAGAATCAGAAACGTGTCCTAGGAAGGTGAGTGCGTCGGCACTGGCATTGTGTGGAATGGGGTGGGGACGAGAAGCCGGGAGGGGGCTTGAAACACCGCAGTGGTCTGGGAATAGCTGGTGTGCGAGCTCAGGACCACCAGGGGAAGGAAGGACCAGGAGGCAGAGATCGATGGGTTGCTGCAGAGTTAAAATTAGCAGGAACTGGCAACTGATTGAAAACTGGGGCTAAGCAGGAAAGAGGAATCGAGAATGACTTTTCCGCTCTTCCCCGTCTGGGCTGTCCAACCCCACTCCTTCCTTAGGGACGATTGTCCTGCAAGT
>RJWJ010022468.1:0-26886 GCA_004363605.1 Indri indri | reverse complement strand
TTTACTTATTTCCACTGCAAGTAATTTCCCTTTTTTTTAAATCCTCATTATAATGCAGTTCATTTTACCCGTTTAGTAGAGCCAGTTGGAGAGGCAAGACAGCGTGGGTCTTAACAAGCATCAACTCTGGATCCAAAGGGCCTGGATTCAGATCCTGGCTCTGACACTTCCTAGCTGTGTGACTCTGGGTGCATTACTTACATTCTCTGTGCCTCATTCCTATTCTGTAAAATAAAAGTCCTTACTTTCTAAGCTACTGAGAGGATTAAATGAGTAAATACATGCAAAAATGCTTTAGTGTCTAGCGTGTAATAAGTGCCACATAAATATTTAGTGTGATCATACCATTACTTTTATCATTTACATGTAATATCCACTCTATTAAATTATAACCTCTTTAAGGACCTAATCCACACCTGGTTTATTTTTGTGGCTTCCAAAACCCTACTGCGTCACATGGAGTAATAAATATTGAATATGCAAATTAGAATAACAATGATAAGTGAATCCTAATCAAGAGTTTTCAAATAGCTTATTTGAAGATAACATTTTCTTTTTAAAATTAGCTAAAATAGATCATTGAGCAAATATTTAATACGTATGAATTTTCTGTTTGTGAAGCCCACAGACTGTATGGAGAAGCCTGCCCTTCCTCACTTTCACACTTGACTCAGACACCCACACAGATCACTGCAATGTAAGACACAGCAGGAAAATATACGGTCAAAAAGTAGTTGTAGGAATTCAAAAGGAGTGGCTGAGTGATCAGAAAAGAATCCATTGAGATGATGGGATGTTATTATACTGCAATGAGAATGGTAACTTCTAGAACAATGCATAAATAAATTAACTCTTTTAGTAACATTAGCCAATACTTACCATATACTCGCTGTACCAGGCATTGTGTTTGACTGCTTATCACACACGGTCACATCTCAACTTCAAAATATTTCCAGGAGTAAGTAGTATTGCCTCCATTTTACATATGGGACAACTGAGGCATAGCAAGGCAGTGTTAAATAAATTGTCAGAGTCACATAAGTAACAAAGAACAGAGCCAGAATCAAACCCAGGGAGACCGGATTCACAGCCTGTACTCGCCACGACCACCAGCATTGTGTCTGGTACATCCAAACTAGGAGTTCCACTTCACCATTTCCTGAACCATTTCTAATAATACGTTTTATTAAGTTTACTAGAATTTTATTTTCTATTATTTTTTAAACTTTTACCTCATCCATGGATGCTGGAAAAAAATGACTATTATTCTTTCATTTATTTCTGGCTAACTCAGTCTTTCACTTGCAGTAACAAATCCCGAACTTCTTCATCGTGAAATAAGTTTGAAGGTATCTCAGTAGTTCCCACACAGTGCAAGAGTAATTATTTCTTTTAAAGTAAAAAGTACACAGACTTCTGTATTCTGGTTGTTCACCTTTGTTCATTCGTTACCTGGAGAAAACTTGCTGGATGATGGAAAGCTTTACTCACAGGATTTTGCAGCCCCCAGGAATCCTCTGTTCCAGAATAATTTCTAAGGCCATATCTAGTAGAAATATTTGAGATTTTATATATTCTTAGACTTTAGATCTCTGTACCTCCATCTCTAATCTGTCATTCTCTCTGCTATGAGAAGGAACACACGCTTCCCAAATTCCTTAATCTTTTATCAATGTTTTTCTGTCTTTTCCCCCTAAGTTTTCCCTTCTTTCAGCTTAAATTTCTTAACAAAGGGTGCTTTACAGAATGCATAATTAATAATTGTGCAAGATAAATATGTCTAAAATATATGAGCTAAAGCTTAGAATACAAATTTATAGAATTTTAACTTGCTTTGTGAAAACAGTAAATAAAACAAGGAGTTTTCCAATCAGATTTTTTTTGCTGAATCCAAACATTTTTATGGTAGATTAAATCCTCAAGGCAAACTTTTATGTGTTATCTTCACTGTAGACTTAGGAAATTGGAAAATTCAGGGCAAACAGTATGTATAAGGGAAAGAATAAAGTTGAAAACTTTTACTTGACTTCAAGAGCACACAAAGAAATGTTACCTCTTGTCCATTCCTGTTTTTACCTTTCTTTAATTTCTCCTTAACACTTTTTGTCCAGTGTTTTCTTCACTCTCTGAGAATTTAATCCTAGTTTAATTTCTTTATGTAGTAGAAATATTTGAGAAATACCAGGAGAGAGTTTAGGTAATGTCATTCCTGCTATTGCTAGAGTGAGGGGCTCCATTTGGAAAATGTCAGCACCCACCCTACAGTCCCCGGCAATATGCACATCTCTGGTGTGTAAAATTAGGATTTTGGCAGTGGGTGTTATTTTCTGTCTTGATGATCTTGCTTTCAGCAGAATCGGTTCAGAATAGCTGCTCCAGCAGAAAATTATAAACCTGTGTTTTTCAATTCCATTAATACTTTAGCACTATACAAAGTTCCCTAAGCAGGGTCAAAGCAATTCTTATTCTACAAGGGCTTGCTTGAGCCACACAGTAGCGTATGAAAAGTAGTAGGGTGCCTTGCCCATATCTTTTACTCTCCCCATGGAACTGGCCACTTGTTCCTTGTGGTCCCACTGAAACTGCAGAGATATTATCGCAACAGCTATGTTACCTGAATGCAATTTCTAATTTACACGTCTCTCTTCCCCTTCTTAGCGGCTGGCCTTTGTATCTCGTATCAGCACCTAGCACAGTGCCTGGCTCATGGTAAATGCTTAATTAACGTTTGTTGAATGAAGACTGGAGTGCGAAGGGAGGAGTTAGTGAGGTAATCGAAATAAAGAAAGCAAAGTTTGGACACACCAAAGACTTAGAGCCAGTTGACAGAAACTTCTAAAAGTTAGATTTAAAGAATTTAGATTTTATTTGAAAGCAGTAGAGAGACTCTGTAGTTCTTTGATCTGGACAATGAATGAATGATCAAATGATCAATGATCAAAATAACATTTTAAAGAATTATTCAAATGGGTATGTGCTTATATCAAAATTCATTTGTATAAAACATCAGGCTGTGAAATATTGACTTTAGTCTGTGGGTCATCAGTTGATCCTGAAGGTCTCTTTGTTTCTGTTCTCATCCCACAGGTTGTTATTTTGTACTTTGAGCCAAGCACATTTCGCTGTATTCTCCTAAGATGGGTCCGGCTTCTCGGTTTTGCTACTGTTTATGGAACTGTCACTCTCAAGCTTCACAGGTATATTATATTTTATTAGTCTTCATTCTCAGGGAAGGATCAAAGTGATCGGCTTAGCATGTAATCGTAAACTGAGTTGACTGCTTAAATGGTTTAATTTTAAGAATTTATATAGCAAGATGATATATACTTTTCACTTCAAGGCAACATCTTTTGGATTCTCTGGGGAAATCTTTAATACAAGTGAACTCGAAGGGTTAATTCTGTATAAAAAATAAGTTTAGAACGTGATACAGTATTGACTGGCTAAGAACAGGAAGGACTGCAAAGACAAGACAGCTGAAATCATACTTCTCCAGAGCTACCGTAGAATCCCGTGTAGTAGAATTCGGAAATGCGCTTATTTGACAAAAACGACTGTCCTCCATTCCCAAGTTCCATGCCCCAGGGTAGTCCTGCTGATACTCTTTGGGTGAAGTTCAAAAAAAACAGTATTCTTGGCTTTCCTCCCTAACCAATGTGCTCTAGAGATTATCAACCTTGGAAAATGGAGAATACTGTAAATCTCCTTATACTTAGTTTCAAAACCACCTAAGTATTAGAAACAAAGAGGCAGTAAAATAAATTATCTATTTACAAAGGCTTTCCGAGGCTTTCCCTTGCCTCCCCTTTCCAAGCTTAAAGAAAGTCTTAATGTAGTGGTAACAAAGAGCATCGGAGAGAGAAAAAAATAAATGTTTCCTGCAGGACGAAACTGTAGCCCTATCAGGAAAACCCTTTGCACTGATCACCTTTAAAGGTGTTCTGGTAACCAGAGTAAGCCAGTCATGTTTTCATGCTGATTTGGCCATCAGTGTTTCTCAACAAAAGTCCCCTAATATGGCTCAATATTTATCTTCGCTGCCATAATGTGTATTATATTTGTCTTTAAATGTCCCCCCTTTCAACGTTTTTTTAAATGTGATAATTACTCTATCTACCACAGAAGAATCTCCATTTCTTTTACTTTTTATTTATTTATTTTTTGGTACTTGATTACTGGGCATGCGTTAGGTTATCTTTTTATCCCTTTCGAACAAACGTGAATCTGCTTGACTCTCAAGATTCTCTTCTTCCACATGTGGCATAGTACGAAGAATACTGGACTGGATTTCAGGAGGTCCGGTTTAAATCTCAGTTCAGCCTTTAACTCTAAGAAATCATCGGCCTCTTTTCCTACAGAAGGAAAAGATTAGATCAATTTCTAACCTTTCTGGCTCTCGTTTTATACCGTCCACTCCACAGCACACTTTGCTCCTGTGTCCTTCTGTTCTTCAAGTACCTTCCAGGTGTCCATTCTTTATACCTGGTTTCAACTGGTCCTCACCAGATGAAATGAGAAATCAATGATAGCCTATATGGACAACAAGCCTTCTAGAAATCCTGAAAGAACAGATGCCCTTTTGAGACTTGAAAATGAATTCTCTCCCTATTCGTCCAGCTCTTAGTGTCTGTCGGGTGCTCTATTATAACACTTACAGTGCTTTATAGTTTTCTTATTTAATTGTCTTCATCACTTCAGTTTACCTTCTGCTTGGAATGAGAGTCTTCCCACTGATGCCCAGCTCTCAGCACAATGACTGACACATGAGTGATGATTAATACATGTTAGTAGATGAGTGAATGGATGGAAACGTCAGATGCAGACCTGGAAGCTGCTTCCCATCGTTCTCTCTACACACAAAACATTCATATCCTGCTGACTCACTGTGTGCTACCTTGGTGTGTCACCAAGTGTCTGGAACACACACATTGTGATCTGCAGGAGGATGCGAATACGCTATTAAATAGCACTGAATCACATAATGAGAAAATTACTTCCATTCAGATTCTCTTTCAATCCTTCTGATAATTTCCAGGAGAAAGATTAGTTTGGAACTAGTAGGTCTTTAACGCCTGCCGAACAGTTGCTAATCTTCCTTTGCAACTGATGAAGCTTTGGGCTCAGAGCTTTTCACTGCACTGCAATCTCCATGAGATTCATTGTCTTTGTTCCGCTGTATTTATTTTTAGAGTTACTTTCTATTTATGGAATATGTTATCTTTCAGCTTTTTAAGGTAATAATATAAAGTTTCTTTTAAAATATTTTAAAATAATAAATAGAAATTGATTTAAAGAAATTATTAGCTGGTACCCAGATACAGCAGAAATCTTGAGGGTAGTATGCTAATGATTGGAATTTGAGAAACTGGATTACCTCATCATCTCTTTTCTTTGTGTTGAAGATGAGAATTAAAACTATTTTCTTTCTGTATGTCTCTAGAAATCCTTGCAATTAAGAATTACTCCACTGAAGGCTTAAATTGAGTGGAAACTATTTCTAATTTAATGAGCTGAATTATCCTTATCCTGTATGAACCATGTGACTTTACTATTATATGCTAGGTTTTTTTTCATATTGCTTAAATTTAACTGATTCCAATATTGTTTCCGTCTGTAAACTGAGCAATCAGCGTCCCGAAGGAAGGAGAGGCTGAAGCACCTTTGTACTCCCCATGCTTAGTGCTACTTTGCCCATATTACAGACTCAGATATTTGCTGAGTGAACGAATAGGTGGTGGTTATAGCGAATGGAGCTGCAGGGAGTGTTTGTGACTGGTATCCCTTAGGGACAAGCAACATGTGGCCCTAAAGGAAGGATTTCTAAGCTTTTATAGTGACATGCAGGGAGGAAAGAAAGAAATCCCGACAAATCCAAATTTGAATTTCAGTTCTGCCATTTCAAGTCTGTTATTTCTACAACCAAGAATAAATTACTCTAATGTCTGAGAATTAATCTCTTATCGATAGGATGGTTTAATAGTTCACCTATAAAGTTGCAAGGACTAAGTGTACTTTGAACGTATGTAAATATATCAAGTAGGATTTTTTGGTTGCAAGCCACAGAAATTGACTATGGCTAAATTAAGCAAAAAGGGAGTTCATTGGAAGGATCTGGGAGGGTCACAGACTGAAGGGAGAGCTAAAGAACCAGGCTTTGGAAGGGCCTGATCCAGGGTCTCTTGAGGGATCAAAGTAGCCTGAGCAAAGGGACACTATTAGTCTTTTGAATACCATAGCCCCATTTTCAAAGGAATTTTATTTTTCATTTAAAAAAAAGTAAGAGTAAGCCATGCCTCTCTACGCAGAAACCTCTAAGGAAATTATGAATCCTGATATCTAAAATGACTGTTATAGTCCCTTGAGGACAGGGTAAGCAAGAAAGACCTGAGTTTTTGTTTTATTTCAGCCATTTCCCTCATAGCTTAGTGGAATTGTTAAATATTTCTTTCTCTATCACCTGGTCTCTGACTGACTAACTGTAGTATTTATAGAATTTCTGTAGCACCAAAAACTTGAAACAAATATGAAAAAGGAATAAGATCTCTGTCTCCAGAAACGGCGCTATTAGTCTGGGATGGGACTTAAAAGCTTCATTTGCTTTTGCCATATCTCCCACGTTTTTCTTTGGGGGTCTCTCCCCACATTTGAGAGTTATACAGCCAAAGACTATCGTAGCAATCCACAGGAAAATTATGAGTCCTTTCATTACTAACAATGCAACGCGGGGGTGCACCAAGTTGGAGGTGGGGGGTGGAGTGGTTTGTACCTTCACTGACATTATTTAGAATCACCAGTATATGGTGATGAAAAAAACCAGGCCGACTTCTAGTTGTTTTTACTATTACCTTAAGTTCTCTACAGGAAATCCGCCCCCCACCCACCACCCTGTGGCTGCACCCAGAGCAGAACCTCCCACAGCCCCACCTCAAGTGCAGGCCAAATGTACAATGCAACTTGTTTGAACCTGGAACTGTTTATCGTCTTTGGAGAAAGATGGAAGGGAGGGCAGAAGAAAGAGAAAGACAAGAATGGTATAGGTTTTAGCTAGCTCAATATGGATCATAAGGGGGAAAGAGCTGCAGCAGGCACAGATGAAGAAGGTTCATTGACAAAAAGGAGCTTCCTTCAGGAGCCACGGACGTGTTTGGCTTAGGATGTGAATGACGCAGGGCAGAGCTAAAAGAACATCCCCACTTCCATGATGTGCGGGTTCACGGAATCCCTGCGAAGCTAGTTTTTTGTTTTGTTTCATTTCGTTTTTGAAGAAACTTGAGAAGGCTGGATCTCTGGGCTCAGAAAAGCCAGGCGTTTCAGGAGGGAAAATGAGGAAATAGTTTTAAATGAAAGGGGGTGTAGAGAGATTTAAAAAGTTAATGCTAAAAGAATGTTTTCCTATTCCCTGTAATATGGTTTCTGACAACACATTGTCATTTCCTTTTTCTAAGGCTAATCAAGAAAAAAGAGACTTTTATTGTACTATATTTAAAGTGGATGTTTAAGCCAGCTGTGAAAAGCTTTCTCCTGGCTCTGGCCTGGGATTTGTCATTTCATGCATTATTCAGTGCTCCTTGCTCTGGTACAACCCATAGCAGTTTTCTGTACTGTGCTCATTAGCACCAAATATTTATAGTTTGTGGGAAGGTTTATTTTTTCTATGTTTTAGTTTGTTTCCTAGTGACTTTTGAAAAGTGACCGAGAGATATTTACATTTATTTATTTTACGTATTCGTATGAGGATACATAAAATATAGTAAGATACTTAAATTTTTAAAAGAGCAAAAGAAAAGCTAGTGTATGGCTATCTAGAAAAACCAAGAGCTTGTAATATAATGAAGATTGTCTCATTTAGCTTAATTTATGACAACCACTGCGTAACAGGGAATTTAAGATTGTGCCTTAGACAAGTGTCTGAAGTGCAGTGGTTCTACTTTGTTGATTGTCAACTCACCTGTCTCAACAGACCATTGAACAAGGTGTTAGTTAGCCATCACTTATGAAAGCTAAAAATAATAACCTTTGTTCTTGGGTGGCTAAGCAAGTGCCTATGGGCATCCAGAAGATTCTTCTGGGAGTCCTGCATTTACCCCAGCACACAAACCCCAAGTCATGACCCAAAAATTTAACATGAAGCAATTTCAAAATAGTTTTAGCCAATTGCTCATCTCAGCCAAAACAATATACCAATAAAGCACCCTTTGGACACATAGCTGTGAACACTGCATTTTGAGTAGAAAATAGAAAAACTTGTCATGTGGGTCCTGGTGATGACGTGGATGTTATTCAGGCCTCCTTCCTGCTGAGCTCACTGTGGTTTCTTGTCTTTACTGGCTGCCTCCTCTGGGATATAGAATGCCTTCAAGTGAAGAATTACTCATAGCAACATTTCTTAAGACCCACAGTATTCACCAGATAAAAGGGACTCATTCTTAAGCTTTTGAGGAAGGTCTTTTTCCCTGTCAGTGAGTGTACTGTTTGGACAGAAAGCTGAGCAAATTCCAAAGCCAAAAAGAAAGTTACTTAGCCTCAGAGGTAAACTGAAAAATATCCAAGCCTTACCTCATGTACCTATGTTGCACATATACTAGTAGACACCTTACAGAAAAATGACATGCTTAAGATGAATTCTTAGAGAATGAAGGATTTAAATTGATCTTTCAGAACTAACTCTAACACTGGCTTTATAAGCAATTTGAAAAAAAATTAGTTTTGTAAGTGACGTGACTTTCTCTTTCCCTGTTTATTAACTCATTAAGTACCACCCTGGGCTTTCTGAGATTAAGATTTAAACAGTATCCCTAGAGATGTTTTTACCATTTTACATCATATTGATGAAACAGGAAAGATCAAGTTATTTGGCTCTTAACAAATTGAAATTTACTTCATATTATAACTTCATTCATCAAGGAAGCATTGGTGTGCAATGTCCTATGAAGACCCATGCTAGTGCACAGAACTATTTGTGTGCCAGCCTGATTCCAGCTCATTCTCAGAAACTCTGTGTAGTTATATGCCTTAGCTTTGCAGACCCCACATTTTTGTCATTCTCATCACTCTTATGCTTGAAAGCACCTAGCAGAAGGGAGGCGCTGGAAAACATGGGCCCTTTCTTGGCATACTTAAAGTCTGTCTGGGGCTACTGCGTTGGAGTCCCTAGGGGTCTTGCACACAGCTAGCCATCATGATGACTTCCCCAAAACCATGACAACAAAACTCCCTAAGCTTCAAAGAGTTACTAATTGTAAAATCTCTAACTAGCTAGAAGACAAGCTCATTCCCTCTGCTAATTCTCCTCCATACCCCCTCCAGTGACTTCCATTCCCACCGTCCCATCCAGCACGCCGACGGCCCGTAGCTGAATGGCCTAATACTATGAATTGTGTTGGTATAGCCACGTCACTTTTGGAAACTAATTAAGGATTTCTGCCTTGAGAAGCTCCATTTATAAATTAATATGTTTAGTTTAGTCTACTCATATGAAGTAAAAGATTTGGGAAATATAAGCATATTAATAACAGATGTCTTATTAACTAGAGGACTATAATCATATAGAATCTTTAACATCAGTGAGTACCTTTTGAATAAAAATTGGAATAAAAATTGAAGTAAAAGCAAAGTTTATTTTAATTGTTCTTTCAGAACACATTAGCTGTTGTATATGAATAAAGCAGGAATGTAATTCACTCAGACAACTAAGGAGACTTAAAACTTTACTTATTTTATTTGACTTCACACGTCCCACTTTGTTGTATGACACCTAACTTTGAAATACACTTTATTTTATAACATCTATGCTCAAAGCTTTTCAATATTGAGCTTCTCTTTTTAAAATATTTATATACATGCTCTAATTTCTAATTATAGCATCAGTATTTTATGTCTAGATTTCTAAAAAGAGGCATGCATTATAATACATATTTTAGGGCCTGTGTGCCATATTTGAAACGCAAGATATTTTTTGTTGCCTGGGTTGTTATGGTTTCAACTTGTTATGTGTGTGTGAACACATGTGTGTGTGTTCTAACCAATCTTAAAATTACAGATAAAAATCCATCTGGTAATTCAGAATTAGTACTTCACAGACAATAGCTGATAAATACTTTATTATCCTAATGTTCTTTGTTAGCAACTCTATGTCCAAATCTTGTATACCCTCAAGTGGAAATATTTATCTTCTTTATGTGAAGTAGATAGGAGAATGAGTGGGAAATGAGATTAATTCATTCATGCGGCAAAAAGAAGGGAAGAGGCTGGCTTCTTTAAAAGCCAAGGTGAGACAGTCTGCTCCTGCGTGCTCTTGGCTGCCGTCACCTGCCTCCTGTTGCACCTGCCTGCTGCTCTCTGGGCTCAGAGTCAGGGTCTTGGCTTATTTTTGGATGAAGACACCTATGATGTTTCTAATGTGCTGGCAGCTCATCCGGCCTCTGGGTACTCTGCTGCCCTCACCCAGCATCTGCATGGGTCCAGTCCAACAGACCTAGGTTGTACCAACAAGGGCTTTAATACTAGAAATACAACTGTTCTAGATATTCGTAGAAACTACCAAAAGTGACTCAAGAGGAAATGGGAAATCTGAACAGACCTAAAACAAGTAATGACATTTAATTAGTAATCAAAAAACTTCCTCTCAAAAAAAAAAAAAAAAAAGGCCCAGGACTGTATAGCTTCTCTGATGAATTATACTAAATATTTAATATCGATTCTTCACAAATCATTTTGAAAAAGAGATGAGGCAACACTTCCCAAGTCATTATAAGAGGCCAGTATTACCTTGATAACAAAACCAGACAAATCATGAGAAAACAAGCTAACAAACCAATATCCCTTAAGAATACAGAGACACACATCTCAACAAAATACTAGCAAATAGAATCCAGCAACGTCTAAAAAGGATTGTACATCCTGATTAAATGGACTTTAGCTCAGGAATGCAAGAGTGATTCAACATGAAAAAAAATCAATCAGAGTAATAGAGCATATTAACATAATAAAAGACAAAACCCACATGCTCATCTCAACAGATGCAGAAAAAAGCATTCAACAAAAATTCAACACACTGTCATGATAAAAACACTCAACAAACTAGAAATGTAAGGATACCTCTTCAACCTGAAAAAAGCCGTCTGTGAAAACCTCTAGCTGAAATCATGCTCAATGATGACTTTCCCCCAAGAGCAGAACAAAACAAGGATTTGGCTCTTGCTGTTTCTCAGCATTGTCCTGGAAGCTCTCACCTAAGCAGTTAGGCCACAAAAAGAAATAACTGGCATACAGATGGAAAGAAAAAGTAAAACTATCTCTATTTGCAGATGACATGATCTCCTGTGGAAAAAATTCTAAGGAATCCACCAAAAAACTATTAGAACTAATAAACGAGTTTAGCAATGTTACAGGAGAAAAGATCAGTGTAGAAAAATCAGTTTTATTTCTACACACTAGCCATAAACCAGAACTGAAATTAAGGAAAACATTCAATTTACGATAGTATAAATGATAAAATATGTAGAAATAAATTTAACAAGAGAACTACAAGACAGGAACACTAAAAAACCACATAACACTATTGAAAGAAATTGAAGAACACGTAGGGAAATGGAAAGAGATCCCTGTTAATGGTTTAGAAGTCTTAGTATTGTTAAGATTGCAATACTCCCCAAGTTAATTTAATCCAAACCCTATCAAAATCCCAGCTGCCGTTTTTGCAGAAATTAACAAGCAGATCTTAAAATTCATAGGAAAATTCAAAGAAAATAGGAAAATTCAAAGGGTCCAGAATAGCCAAAACAATCAGAAGAACAGAGTTGGAAGACTCACACTTCCTGATCGTAAAATTTACTCCAAAGCTACAGAAATCAAGAGGGTGTGGTACTGGCACGGGAATAAACATCGATCAGTGGAATACAATTGAAAGTCAAGAGCTAAACCCATACATTTACTTACTGTCAGTTGATTTTTGATAAGGATGCCAATGTCTTTTCAGTGATGATGCTGGGACAACTGGCTATCCACATTCAGGGACAGCCAGATATCCCAGGTGAAAGAATGAAATTAAATCTCTACCTTACATCATCTACTACAAACATTAATTCCAAATGGATCAAAGACCCAAATGTAAATGCTAAAAGTATAAAGCTCTTAGAATGAAGGAATCATAGGTATAAACATTCCTTACCTCAGGGTAGTGATACCAAAATACAAGCAACAAAGGAAAAAATATATCAACTGGACTTCACCAAAATGGAAAATTTTTGTGCATCAAAGGACGCTATCAAGATAGTGAAAAGAAAACACAGAATTGAAAAAAAAATTGTATATCATATATCTGATAAAGGTCTGGTATCTAGAATATAAAATAAATTATAACTCAGTAACTAAAGGACAACCCAATTTTTAAAATGTGCATTGAATTGCATAGACAGTTTTCCAAAGAAGATATACAAATGGCCTATATGTACATGAAAAGATGCTTAACTTTTTATTAGTCATTAGAGATATGAAAATAAAACCATAATGAGATGTCACTACAAACGTATGGTGATAGCAGTAGTGAAACAGACAATAATAGTGTTGGCGAGGATGTGAAAAAATTGGAAACTTCATACATTGCTGGTGAGATTGTAAATGGTGCAGCAATTTTCTAAAATAGTTTGGCAGTTCCTCAAAATGTTAAACAGAGTTAAACATATCACCCAGCAATTCCACTCTTTGGCATATACCCATGAGAATTGAAAATATATGTCCACACAAAAGATTTGTACACAAATTTTTATAGCAGTATTACTCAGTACTCAGAGCAATATTACTCATAAAAGAACGCATGATAGTCGAGACATGGAAACAACTTAAATGTACATTGACTGATGAATGTGTAAACAATATGGTACATCCATATAATAGAATATTATTCAGCCATGGAAAGGAATGAAGTACTGATACACGTTCAATATGGATAATCCTTGAAAACATCATGCTAAGTAAAAGAAGCCCAACTAAATAAAAGGCTATATAGCCTATGATTCCATTTATATGAAATGCCCAGAATAGGCAAATCTATAGACACAGAAAGTAGATTTGTGGTTACCAGGAGCTGAGGAAAGAGAAATGAGAGTGAAAGAAAGCTAAAGAGTATAAAGTTTCTTTTTGGGGTGATGAAAATATTCTGGAATTAGATGGTGGTCATTATTGCACAACTTTGTGAATATACTAAAACCACTGAATTTTATACTATAAAAGGGTGAATTCTATGGTATGTAAACTATATCTCAGAAGAAGAATGATTCAAATAATCATGAAAGTTCAGTTAAGCCTGTGTAAGTAAGATGTGTAGGTTTGTATGAAAATCAATAGCTTTCCATGTACCTTTAAGTTTGAGAATAAAGCAAATATCCTATTCACCATTGTTAAGTGTAAACTCGAAATACCTAGGAATAATCCTAAAAGGTAGTATGTGTGACCAATATAAACGCACTACAAAATTTTGGAGAGATTTAGAAGGAAATATAAATAGATGGAGAAACACTGTACTACTGAATGGGAAGATCTGACATGGGAAGACTCAACTTGCAAGAATACATAGTCGTGAGGCAGGGACCCTCTGCATCCAGAGCTCCTGGCATCATGAAAGTAAGTGCTGAGTAATTACTGTGGAATGGATAAGCCAAATGGGGGAACTTAACAAAATGATTCTAATGTTCATCTTCAGGAATAAAGAAGCACCAAGAACATTTGCAGAAAACTGAGAACAGGAGGAGAAGATTATAGATATCCAATGTATTGTCAAAAAATGATATTCAAAAGACTAAAATGGTAGATCAAGAAGACAAGATAAAGAATCCAACAGACCTTTGTTCCAGAAGATCTAACTATATGGTAAAGTGGCCCAAAATAATAGGGGGAGTGATAGCAATGGCCAATTCGACAAAGATTGGGAAAATAACTATATATCTGAAAAAAATTACCTTGAAGCCTTATCTCAATCTACAAGAATTTCAATCAATCATAAAACTAAATGCAAAAAATATGAGTAAAATGATAAACTATAGATTAATATTTAACTTATTTTAGGTTGGGGAATGGAAGAAATCATAAGACAAAAATGTCAATTGGATTACATAAATATTTTAAACTCCTACGTGGCAAAAAATCATAAATTAAAAGGCAAACCACAAACTGGGAAATGGTCATAGTGTATTTTATAGACTGGTGCTATCCTTAACTATAACCCAAGCCACAAATATGAGCCACATAAATAATTTTAAATTTTCAGTAGCCATGTGAAAAAGAAACAGGTGAAATTAAATTTAATGATTTATTTAAACCAACATATTCAAAATATTGCATTTCAACATGTAATAAATATACTAAATTATTAAAATATATTCTACTCTTGGTTTGGATAAGTCTTCAAAGTCTTGTGTACATTTGGCATTTATAGCACATCTCAATTCAGACAGGTGCCCAATGGCCACTTGTACCTAAGGGCCAGCACATGCGGTTGTGCAGTTAATGGGAAAAAATGGCTAAAGCTGTGAATAAATAATCCAAAGGAAAAGAAAGATAACTGGCCAGAAAGCACATTGTTAAAAATGTTCAAGAAACTAGTAATTAAAGCAGAGAAAAAAAAAACTATGTGTAATTTTTCATGGATTTGAATAGTAAAAAGTTTTTGTTTTTTAAAAAATTGTAATTGCCAATAATAGTATCCAGTGGGGAAAGACACTCTCATTCTGTTCTGGAGAAAGTATAAATTGGTATACTCCATCAGAAATATTTAGCAATGTGTATCAAGAGCTTTGTGAAAACTGAGTTATTTTACTTTTTGAAACCTAATGAAAAAAATCAAGGATGTACTTGAAGATTTAGCTGTAAGAATATTCATTAGAGTATGGCTTATACTAAAGAAATAATGATTAAATGGTTGTGTGCATCAAAGATCATGTTGTTTACAAATACAGAATGTTATATGAGAATGTTCAGAATATCATATTATATGAAAAAACATAATAGAAATTATATATTATAATCCTAATGTTATAATGTTATAAAATGTTTTATTTATGTATAGAAAAAAAGATTAGAGAATAAAATTCACTAAAGTGCTGTTTATGTGTAACTAGTACTATTTTAAATGGTTTTCATTTCTTTGTTTATATTTGCTTATAGTTTTCTAATTTTTTACTTAAACCATGTGTTATAGTTTTAATGGAAGATCAATTTGCATGTAACAATAGACGAGTCTCTGTTACAGTGTATAACACTTCTGATCTGTAATAAGCCAGGGAATGGGGTATGCAGTTTAGGACCTGCAAAGATTAAGTCAAAGGGTTTTAAATCTAGTGATGAGACTAAGTACTCACAATCAAATTGGTATTAACTGACTTAACTGACCAACACTTAAGGGCACATACAGTAGTAACATTCATCTGGTGTCGGGGAGCCAGAGGAGGGGATGGGTATATTCACACCTCATGGGTGCGGTGCACACCGTCTGGGGGATGGACACGCTTGAAGCTCTGACTCTGGTGGAGCAAAGGCAATATATGTAACCTAAACGTTTGTACCCCCGTAATATGCTGAATAAAAAAAAAGAGACTAAGTATAAACAATTAAACAGCACAACAACCAAAGAGCAATCAACAGCGCTTTATAATTAATTTCCAAAAGCTTCATTTGATAGCAACCGAAAGTTATTCTACTTTAACATTCATAATACCATCTAAACAGCTAAAAATATCATCAAACTCAGCAGTTGTTATGTACTCACATAGTATATCTTCTAAATTACTTTGGTAGTCGCAACCTCTGTTTGCTAGCTAATGTATCTTGTATATTTTGCTGTCAGTTAAATTTAAGGTGAATGCAAGGGTAACTTTAGGGTTTTTTTAATATTATTTTTCAGATTGCTTTTGTATGGGACTAACATCTGAAATACATAAAAGTTATTCTTCTGTAATTATTTTTTGAGAATTTAGTAGGTTTTATTAGTGATCACATGTGTTTAATTCATATTCGCAAAGAATTTTGTCATCTTCTTGTAGTCCCCTGTGGTCTGGTACCATTCTTTATTTATAGAAGTATGCCAAAGAGATGGAAAAAGTAGAGCATTGGGTCTTATAAAATTAGATTGAAACTGTCCTTGGAAAGATAAATAATTTTTGCCATTAGTCATTTCCACCACATTTCAACCTGGACACCCTTGATTACAGTGAAAACAGATTCCAAAAGCTTTCCCTTATGATCTCCCAGGGAAATACTTATGTGTGATTAACCTATATCAGGACAAAAGGCTTTTTTCAGACTGCAAAACTAAATCTTGAGTTAGAAGTAAGAACAGATCAAGATTTAAATATTAAGATTAAAATGGTGTCATTTTAGATATTTTCTATCTACAAAGCCATGCAATTAATGACATTTCCCTCTTGAGATTGTAATAAAATTGCTCATTTAAGTAATGATGCTATCAGGCAACCATCTATAATAAATTTGTTTTTATAGTTTATCTACAATCATATTCTTGAATGCCAAAATGTTATGTTAAATAGTAAAATACTAAATTTTAAGAATGCCTAATCCTGAAATGAAAATTTAATTTAAAATGATTTCCGCTGATTAATCAGTGCTAAAGAATTGAAATGTAAGGACAGAATTTATTCTAATAGGTACTTGGCAAAAACATGGTTCAAGAATTCATATTTACCCTGGATATAAGAAAATGAACAAGGATTTAATTTCTAAATTTTGAATAATCTCGTTCCTTCTTGATCTTCAGAATGACCATCTGCTTATTGTTTGAAATATGTTTCTGTAGTAAGCTGGATGTGGGAGATGCGGTAGGGAAGGAGCGATAGTACCTATGTTTAAACCTGTTTCTCTGTAAGCAAAACACCAAACTTTTTACAACTAGACGTCTTTGGAGCACAAGCACCAATTGCTATCGAATGTCCCTAATTTGCAATATTGTTACAACTGAAACAGGGTAAAAGGAGTGGTTTAGGAAACAGGTGTTTATGTTGAATTAAAATAAAGAGGTTCTGATTTAAGATCAATTAGCATTATTGATCTATATTTGAGGGACTCATCCATGGTATGGTATCAGATTTCCTCCGTCTTTTGTTATGGGTCTAAGATTGCACAATGAACTCGTGTGAATGAGGAAGGCTATACATAAGTGTAAAATAGTCACACTGCAGATAAACTTGTGAAGAGCCCAGATTTTAAGCCTGGTGAATCTCACATATGGGAGGGGAAGAACAACCAGAGGGCTACAATGTTCTGGAAGATGCAGAAGAATTTTCTTTTTTTCTGCAAGAAAAGGAACCATTGTATTTTTTTTTTCTGAAGTAAAATTCACATAAAATAAAATTTACTGTAGTATTCTCTTATAATCCTTTTTGTTTCCATAAAGTTGGTAGTCATACCTCTACTTTCATTCCTGACTCTAATAATATGTCTTCTCTCTTTTTTTTATTTTTAGTCTAAGGGTTGGCAATTTCTTGATCTTTTGAAAGAACCGACTTTGTTCTTTAAATTGTCTCTGCTGTTTTTCTACTCTCCATTTCATTTCTTTTCACCCTAATCTTTATTACTGCCTTCCTTCACCTTGCTTTGGGTTAAGTTTGCTCTTCAATTTTTAGTTCCTTAAAGTAAAAGTTTAGGTTATTGATTTGGTATGTTTCTTCTTTTTTCATATAGGAATTTGCAGTTACAAATTTTCCCCAATCACTGTATGTAGTGCAACCCATAAGCTTTGATATATTGTTTCATTTTCATTTATCTCAAATTATTTTCTATTTTTCCTTATGATTTTTTTCCTTAATCCATTGGTTAAGAGTGTTTTGTTCAATGTCCACTTATTTGTGACATTTCTAGTGTTCTTTCTGCTATTGCTTTCTAATTCAATCCATTGTGGTCAGAGAAGACACACTGTATGATTTCATTGTTTTTAAGTTTATTGAGACTTGTTTGGTGATCTAACATGTGGTCTATCCTGGGGAATGTTCCATGTATAACTGAGAAGAATGTGTATTCTGCCATTGTTGTGTGGGGTATTCTATATATGTCTGTTAGGTCTAGTTGGTTTATAATGTTGTTCAAGTCCTCTATTTTCATATTGATTGTCTGCCTAGATTTCAGTCAATTATTGATAGCAGGGCATCGAAGTCTCCAACTTCAATTATTACTGAACGATCTTTTTCTCCCATCAATTCAGTTGTATTTGCTTCATATATTATGGGGCTCTGATGTTTGATGCACATGTGTTTATAATTGTTCCTCTTCTTGAGAGATTGACCCTTTTATAATTATATAATGTCATTCTTTGTCTCTTTAGACAAATTTTGTCTAAAAGTATATTTTATCTGATATTAATATAACTCTCCTTTGGTTACTATTTGCATGGGGTATCTTTTCACTTTCAATCTATTTGTTTCTTTGCATCTAAAGTGAGTCTCTTGTAGACAACATATGGTTGGATCATTTTAAAAAATCTATTCTACCATCTCTACCTTTTAATTGGAGAGTTTAATCAATTTACATTTAATATAATTACTCATGAGAAAGGACTTTTTTCATTTTGCAGTTTGTTTTTATATATATCTTTTCGTTTCTCAGTTTCTCCATTGCTGCCTGCTTTTGTGGTAAATCAATATTTTCTAGTGTATCATTTTGATTCCCTTCTTGTTTCCTTTATTATATTTGTTTTAGTTATTTTCTTAGTGGTTGCCTTGGGGATTACAATTAATATCTCAAATTTATGACGATCTAGTCCAAATTAATACCAACTTCGTTTTAATAGTATGCAAAAAGTTTATTCCTATATAGCTCTGTCCTCTCCTTTTACATCGTTATTGTTGCAAACCATATCTTTAAGTATTGTACATTCATCAACCTAGATTTATACTTACTCTTTTAAATAATATAGGGAAAAATAGTGAATTACAAATTTAAAATACATTAATACTGACTTTTGTATTTACCAGTGTAGTTACCTTTATCATTATTCTTCATTTCTTCATGTGTATTTGAGTTACTGTCTAGTGTCCTTGAAGTTCAGCCTGAAGGATTCCTGTTAGTTTTGCTTATAGGGCGATTCTACTAGTGACAAACTCTCTCTATTTTTGTTTAACTGGGAATGTGTTAATTCCTCCTTCATTTTTGGAGAGTTTTGCCAGATATGTAACTCTTGGTAGGCAGGGTTTTTTTTTTTTTTTCTTTCAGCATTTTGAATATGTCATCCCACTGCTCCCAGGCCTCCTGGTCTCTGATGAGAAGTTAGCTCTTAATCTTACTGAGGATCCCTTGTCCATGATGAATTGCTTGGCTCTTGACGCTTTCAAGATTTTTTTTCTATTTAACTTTTAATAGTTTGATTATAATATGTCTTAGTGTGAGTCTCCTTAAGTTTATCCTACTTTGTCCTTGAGCTTTTTGGGTGTGTAGATTCATGTCTGTCATTAAATTTGGAATGTTTCAGCCATTTTTTCTGCAAATATTCTTTCTGGCTCTTTTTAGGACTCCCATTATGCGTATGTTGGTATGTTTGATGGTATGCCACAGGTTTCTTAAGCTCTGTCCATTTTTCTCCATTCTTTTTTCTTTCTGCTTCTCAGACTGGGTAATCTCAGTTGACCTTCTCTTCAAGTTCACTGATTGTTTCTTCTGCCTGGTCAAACCCCTCTTGCTGTTGAACCACTTTAGTGAATTTTTCATTTCAGTTATCATAATTTTAAACTTCAGAATTTCTATTTGGTCTGTTTTTATGATTTCTATCTATTTGTTGGTGTTCTATATTTGATGAGACATTATTATCTTGGTTGACTTTAATTCTTCTTCCATGGTTTCTTTTGGCTCTTTGAGTATGTTTAAGACGGTCTTTGTCTCTAGTGTTCTATAGCACTGTAGGATAACTATAGTTAACAATAATATACTATATAGTTTTAAATAGCTAGAAGGAGGATATTGAATGTTCTCAACACAAAGAAATGATAAATGTTTGAGATGGTGGATGTGCTAATCACCCTGATCTGAGTACTATACATTATAAACATTGCAACATAACGATATATCCCATAAGAATATAAAATTACTATGTGTCAAATTAAAAGTTTTTTAAAGAATATGTACATAATTTCTGTGATAGGGTCAAAGAATTAAAGTAGAATTTGGAAAAACAAATAAAATACTTTTTTAAATAGTCTTTGTCTCATAAGGGCAATGCCTGGATGTCTTCAGGTACAGTTTCTGTTAGTTTCCTTTTTCCATGTATGTGGTCCATACAACCTTGTTTCTTTGCATGTCTCATAATTTTTTTGAAAACTTGACATTTTGAATATTATAGTATGGTGAATCTGAAAAATCAGATTCTTAATCCTTTCCTAGATTTTTTGTTGCTGTTTATTGTAGTTACTGTTGCTTGTTTATGTGACTTTTCTGAACTAGTTTTGTAAAGTCTGTGTTCTTTGTTGTATATAACTGGTGAAGTCTCTTTCCTCTTGGCTTAGTGGTCAGCTGGTAATTCAATAGATATTTCCTTAAAGCCTGGACCAAAAAACACTTTTAAAAATCTCAAATTTCTTGTGGATGAACTGCATGTTTGTGTGTTGAGGCATGCCTTTAACACTCACACTCAGCCAAGCACTTTACAACTTTGTCTTAGCCTCTACTTCTTGCTTGTTCAAAGCCTGAGGTAAGTAGGAGATGAAAGTTCATGGTCTTCTCAGGTCTTTTTTGAGAATGTTCTAGCTTTCTAGAATCCTAGGAATATATTAGGGCTTTTCAATGCCCTTATTCCCCAAATCATCACGTTTCCCACACTTTCTTTCCAATATTTTTGTTTAGTTTATTGTTTGCCCCAACCATTATGCATTGCCCCAGGTAGCATCAATTAATCCATTTGCCTTTAAATGTTTTAGAGAAATCATCCCCAGGTAGCTTTCTCAGCCCTAGGAAAGCTTGCAGTTGAGTAAAGCAAAGGCAAGCCCTTTGAGCCAGTCCTTCAGGGATCCACCAGACAGGTCAAAACAAACAACAGCAATTCTTTGAGAATAAGGTCCATTGTGTTCCTCTAGTTCTAGGTCCTTATACTGAGAATGCAGGATGTAGTCTTCAAGGCCACCACTGTGTAGGGGAGCAGGAGATGGGACCAGAGTAAGTTAAATGCTACATGGCTTTGTTACTCAGATTTAGCTGGTTTTTTTTTTTTTTTTCCTGATTAAGTATCCTCCTGGTTTCTGTAAGTTCCTAATTAGTTTCTAGAATTTCAAAAAATTTGATTCTAACAGGTTTTGCTAGCTCATTCATTGCTTTTGTGTGTACATGGACTTTTGGAGTTCCCTCTTCAATTACTTTTGCTGACACCACTCCCCAAGAACCATTGTATTTTAATTGCCTATTCATTTATATTTACTAAATTATAATGAACATTAGAACAGGTAGAAAAGTGCCATTTTCATCACTGAATCTCAAGGATTTAGCAAAGCGTGATATATAACAGGAGCTAATGTTTACTCTCACATCCTATATCTTTATCAGAATTCTTCCAAATTCCCTGCTTTCCCATGCTTCTTCCAGTTTCTGGGATTGTCAATTTTACTTCTTTCTCCTCTAGCTTATTTTCATTAAACACACACACACATATTTAATAACAATAAAACTTTTTCTTCCTGGTCATGACCATCAGCAGGGCATGTTTAACTAATTGATCAACTAAATCTTGCCTTGCTATGCTAGGTCTTTTGGGAGCTTAGAAACAAACATCTCCTGACTCAGGAAGATTATATGGGTATGAGAAATACCAACTGAGCAATGGTGATAATTGGAGAAAATTCTGTGACCCAGGCTCGTCAATCAAAGATCTAAATAGAATGAGATTCTTAAGATGAACCTATGAGGATAAGTCGAATTTGAATCGGCTTACACCAAAGGCGTGGTATTCAAAGCTGTGGGCATGTGGATTAGAGAGAAGAGTACATGGGAAAATAGAGGGGATGTGGTATGTTTGGAGAGGCAGCTTCATGTTGTGCTTTGTAAAGATGATACGGCCCTGAACCAGCAAAGAGACAGTTTTATTTTGGTAAAATATTTTAACTGAAAAAACTACTCAAATGAGAATAAGAAGATAAGACTTTCGCAGTGATTCTGCTGCTTACTGTGTAACTTTAGATAAATGACTTCCCTCCCTGGGCCTCAGAATTCTTTTCTGTACATTAATGGGATTAGAATAGACAATCCCCAAAGTTCCTTTCAACTCTAACCATCTAAGATTTGGCTTGTAAACAGTCTTGCATCCCTCTCTTCCTTCCTTCCTTTCTTTTTTCGTCACTCCTCCTTATTTTATCACCTATAATTAGATGAAAAGAAGAAAAATGTGAGCTATGAGAACCCAAGCAACCCACTGAAATCGACAAAAATACAAGTCAATATGTTTGAGAGACCCATAATTTTCTTTCTTGTAATATCAATAACCTAATATAACAGTCTTACTGAATTTCATATCTATTCAAACCTATTTCTGTCCAGGCGATGATAGTCTTTTTTAATACATATCTAAAATTCATCCACTGACCAAGAAGTAGCTTTAGTTTACTTCTGAAAATGAAGTTTTGAGAAATGGATGAAAAGCTTAATGAACATGGGGACTTGTCACCATTGAAAGCAGAATGACAGGCAGCAACCTCCAGCCCTTTTTGTAGGGTTCACTCTCAAGATTCTTTTGTCAAGAATTGAGTGGCTTTACATTTACAAGAGGTACCCATCACCTCATACGTTTTATCACAAGTGTTTATTCTCTGGAATTTCTATGAAGGCTGGAAGATTAATAGAAATTAGACTCAAGCTCTGACTTGGGCAGGGCAAAGGCAATATATGTAACCTAAACATTTGTACCCTCATAATATCCTGAAATAAAAATATGTATATATGTAATAACAATAACAAAAAAACCAAACACCTCCCATAGGCAAAGTACTAAAAAAAATAAAATAAAAAGCAATATAATGACCTAAATTATAATAGAGGAGGAATAAAAATGAAGCAGTACATAGTTAGTAAAAAAAAAAAAAAATGAAATTAGACTCGAATGGAAAACTTCAGGACATTAGGATTATTCCAGTTAAAATACTAGAACAGAAAAGTGGGTGGCTTGAAGATGTATATTTTCATTCTTTTTTATAAACAAAAAGATGCTGCAAAATCAGAACCAAATGAAAATGTTCTGAAAATGGAAAACTTTCTATTAATAGAAGCTTTAAATTATGGCATCAGCATAATAAAAATCTAAAAATCTATCGGGCAAGCTAGAGCAGTCAGCCTGTTGGAAAGGCACCTTCACCAATCTTAGACCTCTTGGGGGAAAATTGTTTAGAGCAGTCGCTCTCAAACTTTAAGCTTCATCAGAATAACATGAAGGGTTTGTTGAAATAGAATGTTGGGCCATCCCTCCAGAGTTTCTGACTCAGTAGGTCTGGATGGGATCTAAGAATTCTCATCTGTAACACGTTTCTAGGTGAAATTGATGCTACTGGTTTGGGAACCACCGGCCTAGATGGCAGGCAGCATCTAAGCTGAGACATGAAGGAGACAGGATTTAGCTAAACTCTGCTTATATTGTGGAAGGAGAAGCAGCGAGGGGTTCCGAGGGCAAAGGCTCACATAGAGGACACCGGCACATAGTCCAGAGGGACCTACAGGACTGCAGAGAGATGAGGCTGCTGAGGTGAGGAGGAACCAATTTCTAGAGGCCTTTTGCCATACTAAGGAGCTAGGATTTGGGTGGCCAGACACTGAAGGGTTGTAAATGGGGGCAACATGATCAGGTACCATATAGAAAGATCGTGTCTCTTGACCATGAATGTGGATAGAAGGTGGGCAAGCCCATAAGGAAACTAGTTAGGAAGCTACTACAGGAATGAGTTGGTGGCCAGGAGCTGTATAGTGGCATTGAGGATGGAGAAAAATAGAAGGATTCGAAAGATATTAAAAAGTAGGAATTAAATTCTTGGTGGTTCATTTGATTAGTGGAATGCAGGTGAAAGAGAAAAATCGACGTTCATTCCTAGGCTGCTGCTTTGTGCAGTGAGGTGAGTCCGTTCACTGAGGCAGGTAACACAAGAGCAAAGTGGGTTGGAGACTGAAGGAGTGGAGAGAGGGGTGATTTTATTTCAAGACCTGTGTGTCCCATCGGCTGTTGAGTTTACGGGGCTGAGCTCAGGAGAGGGATCTGCACTGGAAATCCAGATGCGGGACTTGCTGGCATGTAGCTGATAACTGAAACAGGGGAGCACGTGGCACTGCTTGGTATGACAGGTAGAGTGGGAGTGGAAGACGGCCACGTCTAGGAGATCCTCGAGAAACTCCGCCCCATTTAAGGGGCAGATTGAGGAAGAGGAATCTGCAACAGAGACTGAAAAGGAGCTGGCAGAGAAGTAGGAAGAAAGGAAGAGAGGAGCAGGAGAAAAATCAAAGAATGTGACATAATGGCAGGCAAGGGCGTCAGCCGTGCCAAAAGCTGGGGAGAGATCAAGTAAAATAAGGAGTGAACAGTATCAGATTCTGGAAGAAGGTCTTTGGTAACCTAGGTACACGTGCATACGTTGAGTTGTATAACTAGGACCAGAAATGTATGGAAAGTGAGAAAGTAGAGGCAGAAAAATAAAATGACAGACAATTCCGGGGTTGCCCTTTTTCTTTCTCACTTTAGCATGATTTCCATGAATTTATCTACTATTAATAATGAAAATTGAATGTATACTTTAAACATGCCTTTTCATATAAATTTTGGAAATGTCTTACAGTCTTCTCATATGCGTTGCTGCTTTCCTTCAGAAATAGTGAAACCTCGTGATGGTCTCCTGAAGATCTATCTATGAGCAAATAGTGGAAAAGTCATCTATATAGGAAGTCTAATGATTGTATTTTTTTTATACAGGTATATTTCATACAAACACATGTCTAGGTATTCTTTTTTACAACTTGATTTCTAGGAGTGAGTTCAGATAAGGTAATTAGAGCTCATTTTTAAAAAATATAGCAGAATTTCCTCATTTTATTTTGAGGCAATCCTGGAAAAATGTATCTTATTCCATTTTGCAAAAACCAATATTCTGAAATGCTTCGAGTGCAGAGTTGTGTTATTATGTTTCCTATTATCGAAAAGCCCGTAAAATCAATAATGGGAGACTCATGAGGGCTTTTGCTTTGGTTTTTCTCTCTGGAAATGAGATATGAGATTTAGGACAATCTTGGATTCTCAGCCTATACAGTAAATGCCCACAGGGTCCTCGGGAAAACATGAATGTTTCTGATAATTTAGAAATGGAATTTCTCGATTAAAAAAGTACCAAATTGGAGCTGTATAGATTTCCTCTGCAAAAGACAAACCTCATCTGATTAAGAAGTATTTTAAAGGAGACAGTTATTTAACAAATTCACTATTAAGCTTTCTTTGAGATTTAGAGTTTTGATGAGAACTGTGAAAACTTTTAAGTGTCAGAGAATAAATTATTTCCCACATCTTGGCCATGGAAAGAAAATATAGATCGTAACCATTTTTCTCTGAAGCATTGTTTCTCAACCTGATGAAAACTCCTCACAGTAACCTGAGAACTCCCCAGGAGTTCCTGGGTATTGAGAACCAAAATACCCTCCTGCCAAGCAGTTCCACCCACTGTACCCAAGGACAACTTACATTTCCCTGCTTTGCACTTTGTTATGTGATTCCCTTCAGCTAGAATGTCTCCTAATATCTTAATCACTTTCTTTCATTTCTACCTGTTGATACCCCTCAAGGCCCAGATCAAATACCACCTATTCTATCAGGTAGGTAGACTGACTAGCTACATACAATACATAGTATATGCTATTTCACAGGGTAGCTATTTGCAAACTTTTTTTTCAAGTTAAGCCTAGAGATGTATGCAAGCTTATTTCTAGTTAGATTGCAAGCTTCTTCTAGAGGGCAAGAATCCTGTGCCTCCCTTGTTGCCCAGCATGGTGCCTAACATATGATTGTCATTATATAAATGGTTATTCATTACAATTATACTTATAATTATATTTCAAATATTCAAATTAAGAGTGAAGCTAGAATTTGGAATGGTTTTCTCTTTTTTTCTGTCATAGCCTAAGTATAGAAGACCAGAAAAATGGGTCAGGTTCTCTCTTGAGAGCCTAGTCATTCAAAATTTAGAGTTCATCCAAGTACAACTAGAAACAATTATGTGTACACAGTGACTGCAAGTTTCTCCAACATAAAATAAGATGGGAACTTATAAAAATATTAATTTTCCAAGAAATTTCTCTCATGTCTAAGGTAGAATTCTTGACTCTTTTGTCTGCTGATTACAGTGGAAGCCTTCTTACCCAATATGGTTGGGATTAGTAGTTGGTCCATTCATTGATAAAGTTTTTTAAAGCAGAAAGGCATTTAAAAAATGTATAGATACTGTAATTTAAAAGATACAAATAATCATTCACTAGTCTTCTTTAAATAAGTCCTCTTTTTTGACTATGGGTTTGATGTATAGAGTTTATTATTCTCTTTCTAGCATAAATCACCAAAATGCATTATCTCCTGCCTTGTGTTGGAATACGTAACATTGTGTGCACAATGTCAGTTCTTTAAATAGGAGCAAAAATCTGAAGAATTCTTTCGAAATTATCTGAGTATAGAATCTTTCTAGCTTTTTATGTTTATTGACCAGTCCTACATATTAAAATTTCTATACTTTCTTCTAAGTTAACATGTTAATTTCTTATTTTAGAGTCTTTCCAAAGCACTCAAGATGGATTTTATAGAAATGTCTCCTTTTGTTTCTCAATCATGTATAATTATTTTACTTAGTATTTAATTAAATTAATCATATGATAACAACCGGCATAATTTGGGAACAAACA
>RJWJ010022467.1:0-26833 GCA_004363605.1 Indri indri | reverse complement strand
GACCTTTTCTAGCCTAGACCAAGAGGCAGCCATTTCTCCAAGAAGTGCTGATTCCTTTGATAGGAAATAGGGTTAGAAACCACAGTCTGGATGTTAGGGGTGTCATTGTTATTAGTCCTTTGCAGAGAAATGAGTTAGGATTTTTTAAGAACAAACATATTGAGTCATACTGATAGTTCCAGTTCAAATTCAAGACGTCATTGTACTTTCCCTGATTGATTTTAATCTCTTTTTTCAGTCATATTAAAAATATTACATCTCAATGACAACAGGATAATTATTCATTTTATTTATCCCATCATACACAGGCAGCAGTCTCAGAATCACCATACCATCATGATGACCAGTAAAATAATCACTAAAAATAGTTTCAGATTTTTTCAATATTCATTTTATACTTCATATGTATTTCACTAGGAATATGCAGTTTCCTGGGTTTTAAAGTAAATTGAAATAGTTTCTAAGGATAGGTAGGCCAATGTATAATGACGTTCATCAGTTTCATTTTCAGAGACAGTTTTTTTAATGCATTTAATTTTGTTTTATATATAAAAATATTTATGGGACCCACTATCAAATCTTCACAAGAAGTTATTTTCAAAGAAGTCCAGCTTCTACCTGGTCCCCTTCAGTTATTCCTCACCCCCTTATATAGGTTTTGTTTTGGTTGTGATTTATCCTCTTACTGACTTTCTGTTTTTAAGAAAAGCAAACATCTCTCTCCCTCTCTCTCAATACCCTTCCCTTTCTTTTTCTCCTCTCTCGCTCTTGCCCTCACTCTCACTCTGATATATCATCTGACTTTGAGGAAGGCTTTTGTCCCCTAATAATAACCTTTATATTAATGCCCTTATATCACAGTCTTAGTGCCCCTCTTTTAGGCCATTTGCTGCTAGTTCCCTACTATGAGCGGTATTGAAGTCAGCTAACCTCTTTTGCCCATCTCATCCCCCTTCCAAACATTTGACTGGAAGTAAATGATTACTTTATTAATACCTATAAGGCAGTCAGCAAATTTATTTTATTTTTCCTATATACCTTTTATTTTCATCCATTTTTAGGTATTTGTACTGTATGTACATTGAAGCATATAGCTATTCAATACTGTATTGCCTTTTTTTTCAGTTCTAGTTTCATTTAGTTTTAGTCCAGTTTATTTAGTTTTAGTTATATAAGAAAATATGTTTTTATGGATGCCCACCAAATCATAAGTCAATGCTTCTCTATTCTTTTTGTTTGTCTGAAGTTCATTCTCTAGTTGATTCCTCTGGAAGTGCTCATTCAAACAATATTTCCTGAGTTCTTATTAATAGTTTATCCATGGACTGAGTATTTAAATGTCACTTTGACTAGATATGAAATCCATGGCTCACATTTTCTTCCCTTAACTGTCTTAAATATGTTATTCTATTGCCTGTATAAAATACTGCTCTCAATGTCTGATATAGTCTGATTTTCTTTCCTATGTAAGTGACTTGGTTTTGCCTGAATGCTCAATGCGCATTTTCCTTTTCTTTAAAGCCCAAGAGTTTGTCTAGACTATTAATACATTCTCATGTTGGTCATTTTAGGTGTTTTTTCCCAGGGATAAAGTATGCTCTTTCAGTAGGTAGTTTTTATTATTTTTAAAATAAATTTTAAGATTTTCTCCAATTATAATTTCTCGTACTTGTTTTATTGCTTTGATTTTGTTGTTTCAAAATTTTCTGTTATATTGGATCTTCTTTGCCTATCTTCTGTAGCTATCATTAACTAATCCTTTTAGTTCCTTTTTTTTTTTAGTTTTTAAATTTTTATCTTTAGCCTTTTCCATTTTCCATTATATTTTCATACTCTATTTCCCCATCACATTTATTCCATCTTGTGTTCCTTCTAGTTTAGGTTCATTTCTGAAATGATTTTTCCTTTTATTTCTAATTGCTTCTCGCATGCTGTCATCTCTTGTTTTAAATCTTTTTATCCAATCACTTCATTTCTGAACTTCTCTAATTATGATTTTTTGTTCTTTCATAGCTTCTATCATTTTCTTATTTTCCTTTAGCTTGCTTTAAAATAATAAGGTATAGTTTTTATTTTTGTGGGCGTATCTTTCTAGAGCACTCTTACATACTCTAAGAACTGTATTTTTTCTTCTAATAATTTTGCATGGGATTCACCTGCAGTTCTTTTCTGTTGCTCATTTTTTTCAAGTAAAATGAGGTTTCCTGTGCTTTTAGGAAGGAGACATTAGACAAGATAGCTTTCTAGTATCATGGCTTTATAGCTTTTTCTTCTGTTGTCTTCACAAACCATTCAAAATTCTAGTCTCATATTTTCCACAATCTGCCTCTTCTATTCTCCTCCCCATTTTTGTCTAGACCTTCTGTTTCCTTTCTCCCTATAGTCTCCGTTCTGCTCCATTGTACTTCTATTCTAGCTGTTTTTCCTTAGTGCCGGATTTTATCCTGGGAAATGGCTTTAATTTTTCAATTTTAAGAATTTATAGTATCCATCTAATCCAGCACTACAGAACTATTACATCTTGGTTCTCTGGCACTCGTTTATAAACTGGATCCTTCAGAATCCTTCCCAAGTTTAGCTTCTGTTTTCATCTTGGCTCGCTGCACTTTGTATTGAGTGTTTGGCGGAGGCTTTGGGGGTTTTCCTGTATTGGGGCCATTAGAAGATTCCTCTGCTTTTACCTCCACAGAAGTTGACATGGAGTATCATAGCTTTTAGCAATTTATACCCAACCACCTGATTGGGGGTGAGGAGGGGTGGGTTTGGGGAATACCTTGTTGGCTAGTTATTGGTGTCCAGGGATTTTTGGTTATGCTACATGTTATTATATACATTCAAAAACAGCAGTGTCCCTCCTACCATTTTCCCAGAATATTCTAATTATAACCTTTTAAAAATGATTCCAGGATTTCAGGCCTTCTACATAGCATGATTATTTTTAAGTGGGGACATAAGTGATTAAGAGTGCTAAGTGGTCAGTGTTTTATTTCTCTCCTGATAAATTTAGTGTGTGATGAATTTTTAGTCTTTTAGGATGCTTTTCTAGAAAAAAATGATGTTTCATGCACAACTTCAATATACCTTTAAGGACCATTCATATTGAGTATATAAAGAGACTAGGCTAGGTGATATGTATGGGACTCGGATGTTGTGAAATCTGCATTCCTGGAACTTATAGTTTAGTCAGAAAAACCTGGACGCTATCCTTCACTCCTTTCAATCACTCTTGTCCCTTTTATCCATTCTCCACACCATAACCAGAATGATATTTGGAGGACTCAAATCTATTTATGTATACTTAAAAATTCTTAATGGATTCTCATTGCCTTTAGGGTCAAGTCTTAAATATGGCTTGCAAGGCCTTTCCTGGTCTAGCCTTTCATACTTGTTCGGCCTAATCTCCAATTACTCCCTCCTTTGAACACTGTCTACCAGCTGCCAGGAGCTTGTTTTAGGTCCTCAAATAAACTATACCTTCTCTGCAGTAGAATCTAAGACTCATAAAAAAGATAAAAAGTGCTGTGGGAAATCAACTTGAGAGCTCATGATTTGGTATGCTATGTTCTGCTGTCTTAGAATAAATAAAACGTTCATATTTTAGTTTGCAGAATACACTTTAGACTTTATTAGCTACTGATAAATCTGTTATATTTCCCCATTTGTATTGTAACAACAAAATATGATCTTGGCCCCAGAGTTTTGCAACTTCATTATACTTAACGATTGGACAAAAAATTTCCAAATTATGTAGCATTCAGTTTATCATATACAAATTTCCTTTGTGGGAAATTACAGGATACACTTAAAGAATGCATACTGTGAGGTAAACACTCACTTACTCGTCACATCAACTCTCTGAGATTGTTTCTGTTATTATCTCCATTTTATACATGAGAAAGGCCAAGCATAAAACGATTAAGTAACTTGCCCAGGTTCACCCAAGTTATTAAGGGAGGGATCAGGAATTGAACTTTGTCTCTGGGCTGCAGAATCCATACTCTTAACCACTGTGCTATACTGCCTTTCAAGATAAGTAGATATATAGGTAGAGAGGAATGAAACAAAGAAAGAGAATTTAAAATATACTACCTTAGTTGAAGAAAAAATTTCCCTATCATTTTTATAGTTAATACCATAATAGCTAAGATTCATTGAGTGTTAATGATGTATTTTAATTCATTTAATTTCCAAAATTACCCTATGGGGTGGATATTCTTATTATCCTTATTTTACATAAGAGGAAACAAAGAGAAGGGTTAAATAACCTTCCTGAGTCGAATGGTAGATCATTTATATGGCAGTGTCTTTTTTTCAAGTCCTATTTCTATGCTATTTAAAAGTTAACTTGACTGCTTTCTGAAATCTTTTATCTTGCTTTTAAGCAAAATGGTCAGTTCTTCTAAAGTAGTCATCTTAAACATTATTTAGTTTGGTTTATTTATGTGCAAAGAATAGTGGCAACATTCTGAAATCATGACTAATCTGATCACTGTTTGATAATTTTAGCATTTGATTTCTGAAATTTAAAAAATATAGGGACATGTATGTTTTTCTAAAGAAATGCATTATAAAAATGAAAAAAGGAAAGACAATTCATATTTGAGACTAATTTTTGTAGGGTAGTGTTTTCTCCATAGACATTTAAAATCAATAGACCTTTTAAATATAGCAAGTAACAGACCTGAATTAACAAAATTATAAAGGATGTTTGGTTCAAAGATCTCAATGGCAAAACTAATCCTGAATATAAACTAATGTACCACGATTGTCCAATTATTTCAATCGAATTGAATCAGGAGAATCCTGAAATACTCCTCCTTGTGATTATTGAGCATTAATGTTCATGTACTCATCACAAGCCTCCTGATACCTTATCTATAATAGCTATTACAGTATGTTTTATCGTCTAGTAAACATTTGCTAACAAGTCTATAAAAGTTTTATGGATATAATATTTATCTACCAAAAGCTATCATGGAAGAAGAGGAACTGAAAGCCTTTTTTCATAAAGTTATACTTAGTGAAATGTAAAATTATGTAGAAAGGGAAACACTTCAGAATTAAGGTACTGCATACTGTAAAAACTGGCTTAAGTGAACAAGCGTGGTTTTGCAGATACTTATATTTCTAAGCCCAAGAAATGGACCAAATAAGTTTTGTGGTTTTCTATTTTCATAAGTAAGCACTTATATTAAAGAAATTGGAGCTCCAATAAAAATATTATCGTAAAAAGAAGTTACTATAAAAACGCTGGGATGCCTTGTTAAATTTCATTCAATAACTGTTTAATAAGTGCCTGATATTGGCAAGGCATGTGAGTGCTGAAGGCAATGTACTTAAAGAAATAAATCAGATGTGGGCCATACTGACTTCCAGGAGTATACATTCTAGCTAAAATATTAGTTTATGTACTTATATGGCCACAGTTTAAGGTAGAAAACACAGTTTTCTCCAAGGAATGAGAGATTATTTCTGGCAACGGGTATCAGAAAAGTCTGTGTAAAGGAGGTGGCATTTCAACTGGGTCATAACTTCCCAAATGAATTCCACCAATAAACAATAATTTCACCTAAATTCAAGTAAGTTTGTATTTATATGGTAAAACTGAGATATGCTAAAGTAAAAATAACTCTTTATATATTTCAGAAGTTTCAGACATTGTTGCCTACTATTAAAACATCCAGTCTTTCTTACCTGCTCAATATGGAGATAAAAGTAGCAACCACGGTTTCCCTTACTCTTTAGTAGTCATACTCAGCAAACGTACATTACAGCTTATAGAATTATATTTCCACATCATGGGACACTGTACAGAGAATCAAAGCTGATCTCGGTCTTGATCCTCTATTTGCCAAATCAATCATGCCAGTAATTGTGGCCTCTACTGAATGAGTGAAGCCTCTCAACTTCAAGAGCTACCTTGGAAATGGGTCCACGTTTGACCCCGTCTCTGCATGAAACAGTAACTTCCAGAATTACGTCTACAGAGAATTATGGAGGGGACTTCTTCCATTGAATTCACTTTGTCAATTTGGTTAAACTGATTACATAAATTAAATAAGCAGTTTATTTTTTTCTAGACAATTTAATTGTCAATAGACAGATTCACTGAATTTACTAAAACTTGATATATACAAGGAGGCATCATCTCCTCCCGCTGATCCAGATATATCCCAGCTCCAGTCAAACTGAATTGCTTACAGAGCCCCAACGATGGCATATCATGTGTGTACTTTAATGCTTTTATGTCTCTGCAAAGGTTTTCTGTCACCTAGGGGCCTAGAATGCCCTCACATGCTGCTTTGGAAAAAAATGAAAAAAGAAAATTGGGTTGGAATCATTTTTCCCACATGATCAGTAGACTTGAACCCCTAGAAAATGAACACTGTATCTTTTTTATTTCTCAATAAAAAATATATTTCCTATCTGATGGTATAGGGCATAGCATGCTTTTCATTTTCAGTAGAAGTGTATTAAGTAGGGTATAATAAACCACGTCGAGTGAGGTAGTATGGTGTAGGGGAAATAGTGATTCTTTGGACTCAAACGTTCCTCGGTACAAATACAGTAACTTCATTTTCTGTTCATGGGATCTTTGACAAGTAACGTTTCTCTGACCTCGAGTTTCTCAGATATGTAATGGATTTTTATGAGAATTAAAGAAGAAAAAGTATGTAAAAACATCTGGCAATAATACCTCTTACATAGTTAGAACCCAATAAGCCTGGGTGCTCTCGATAGTTCAGATTATAAATTATAAGACTTTAGAAACGAATGCATATTAAAAGAAAAAAATTTAAATTTCTATATATGTATATATATATATATATGTATTTTTTTTCTCTACCTTGCCCTTTTAACTCCATTATCCCCTCTGTTGGTGAAAGAAAGAAACTTAGCACATGTCCATTCCAAAATACTACCTCAGACCTGAACCTGCAGCCTCAGGTCCACATGTGACCCTCCACATCCCCTCTACCAAATCCAGACTTCACACAACAGATCCCTTTATTAAAAGGATTTGTTCTATAAAATTTGGAATCGGTCAAAAGGCCACACTCAAGAAAGGCCACGTGTGGCCCCAAAGCTGCAGGTTCCCACCCCTGGTAGAGTCTAAGATATATACAAGAGGAGAATACAGTAAAAGGTCACTTCAACAAACATATCCAAATATCATATACTGAACTAGATGAAGTACTAATAGATACGAAAAGGAGTAAAGTGCGGACTTCACTCAAAAAAGTTAGGAATATTAAGGATTATCCCATAATTTTATTAATAGACATTATAAATAGCAACCATACCATCCTAGGAAATATTTCATAATGTCATTATGAGAGAGAGAATGTGGGTTTATATCTGAATCTGTAGTCTGATTTGATGATTCTTTTATGTAAGATGCAAGATATTATGGAAATCAACGCCCCAGTTTTTTAAATGTAGACGCGTACCTTCTTGCTTTAAGGGCGATTTCCAAAAGAATCATGCTTATTTTGAGTAAGTTTTTAATCCCCTCTAAGAATCAACACTAGCTTTATTTACTTTATCATTTTTAAGGAAATTACAATAAGCTTAATTGTTGAAACTCTGTACTAAATATCAATGATAAACAGATTCCAGAAATGTATATTTATAGTTAGGAATCAAGTAAGTTAAATCAACAACTGTTTACTAAGTGCCTACTATTTCCTAGGTACTATGGTGTGAAGAATAAAAGAATACTCCAAGATGCCTCAAATATCTTAAATTCTACTTGGAGAGACAATATCCAAGTTTGAACTCAGGCGAAATGAACTTTCCTCAATTTCCCCAAAGAGGTGGTTTGCTACTATAGCCCTTGTGGATTTATTACATTGCATAGTAATATCTTGTTCATGTGTGTTTCTTACATTAGGCTGTGAATTCCTTGAGGGTGAGAGCTGTCTTACTCTTTTTTGTATTTCATTTAGTGTCTACTAGAATACCTGATACATCATCAGGATTTGTTAATTGTTAAATGAATATTTTTGTCGTGAATGTAAGTAATAGTTCCAGAAAGAAGTGTTATTATTTTTAAAACTCATGATTGATTGTCAAATGAAATGTAGAGGCAACCCTTGTTATAGTAGTTTGATTTGTTTTAGTCCAAAAGACATTTCTTGTACTTCTAATACATGAAGAAGCAAAGTTAGGTTCTAGGAATTAGACATGGTTCTTGGTCTCAAGTTGCTTTCATATGTATTTAATTTACAGTCCCCTCTAATGTGAAAACAACTTGAGTCACATACCATCTGTATGTGAAGGTATCATCAGAGATATGCACAGATTGATATGGAAACACAAAGAAAAAGCACATGGAAGGGTAGTGAGGTTAGGAACGTTTAAAGGAGAGAAAGAACATTTAGACTTGAGTGAACTGGGAGAACTGTGAAGAGAGAAAGAGAATATTTAACTGAACTGTTTAGGAATATGGAAGTGTGTGTTTATTAACCCACATTAACACACACAAGGAATGATAGCATTAGAATAGCAGTCCTGCTAGGCCTTAGATAAAGCATGGAACACACCATATGAAGGAAACAACATACCTTTGAAGTAGAAAGTACCAAGTGGCGGCCAAGAGAAAATCTGCAGCAATGGGCTAATGTGAGAATATCACTGGGTTTCAGTCTTGATGACCTGTAGGTTTTTATTGAGTTTTTGAAATGAAAATGAGTGCTTTATTTTCTTATGCTGTGAAACACATTGAAAGCAAGCAGAACCAAACACTAAAGAAAAACTTAACCTTTCTATTAACTACAAAAAAACACTTATGTTATTTTTACATATTCCTAATTCTTCCTTTTTATGGCATATTGATAGTGTTCAGATATAATGAGTTTATTCTGTTATGAATTTATTTGGTGTGTGTTTTAGTGACATCCTATACTTAGTATTCTTCTGGGGTTACTATCCCAGTTCCTCTTAACTGTGACTCTAGGTAAATTGTTTATCTTTTCTGTGCCCTGGGCTTCTTAGCTGTAAAGTGGGGATGATAATGACAGTAAGATGAATAGCTAACAGTTATTTATTGCTTACTATATGCAGGCACTGTGCCAAAATCTTTTACACAAATGATTTCTAAATAAAATCTTCAAAAAAATCCTTTGCAGTAAGTACTAGTCCAATCACAATTCTTGAAATGAGGGAAACTGAGGCAAAGAAAATTTAAGTAACACGCCAAAGGTTAGTAAAAATCCTTCTGAAACATTGAGTGATATAAGTGGACTTTTTCAGAGATCTGGTGGGACAGCAGAAATGGTGGCACCGGAAGGAACATGTTCTGACTCCGTGGCTCATCTGAATACGAATCAAACCCATAGAACCTGTAGCTTGAATTAACATCACAGCTTCCACGGGGTGAAAAGTTTGGCTTTCCCTTTGACCAAGAAATTCATCCAGCTACCAAAACCACTTACACTTATCAATTCCATTGTTTTTCTCTTTTATAATTCATCTAGTTATAATGTATATCTTTTGTTGCATGCTAACTGTAAAAAAAATCTAATGAGAGGTATAAAGAAGAAAATTCCTGCAAAATGCTATCACATAGAAACAATCATTGTTAGTATTTGTTGTACAGTCTTTTATACCTTTCAGCCACACCCAGGAATATTCATGATTAGGATGTATTAGTTTAGTGTACCAAGAAGAAAAGTAAAGCAAGATACAGAGCCTAAGCCCAAGAGTAAAGGGAGTCGCTTTTTTAGATGATGGTACGTGTAGATATTTGGATGAAGCTTTTTTGTTTAATTTATATTATTAAACTCTATGTTTTATAATACTGTGATTTTATAAGACAACCTATGTGTATGGCATTTTTTAAATATTCCTTAGAAATTTTAAGGTAGGCATTTTCTATTTTAGGTTATGAATAGTTTGTTTTAAAACCATTGAGTCAGCAGGGTGTGGTGGCTCATGCTTGTAATCCCAGTTTAGTTTGAAGCAGGAGGATCGCTTGAGGCCAGGAGTTCGATAACAGCCTGGGCAATACAGTGAGACCCCATCTCAAAACAAAGAAAAGAAACTGCTCAGTCTGTTGTTTGGGTAACCCTCTCTGTTAATCATTCAGAATCAAATTAAAAAGCTTGTATCCTCTTTCTAGAAAAGTGTACATATACACATTTTGCACGATTTCAGGAGGTTTCTAGCCCCCCTGAAGGCTCCCACCTTGTTTCCTGCTTCTCATCCTTGCACACTGCATTTCAGCCACGCTGGCCCTGCTTTAAGCAGTAAGGAGAGTTCTTGACTGTCAAGATGGCAGCAAGAGTGAAACCAGGTCCCCCGAGCTCCCAGAAAAGCCTCCTGACACACTGCGGTGCCTCTCTCACACTCAGCACATAAGAAACACGATGAACGTTATTGCCGGAGCAGCCACCAGTTACCTGTAGCAAGATAAAGCAGACTGGAAAGAAGTCGGTCTGGACTGGAACCCTCTGACTGGGATGGAAGAGGCACTAACAGGACAGATCCATCTGAAGCAGCGCGAGCAACTGCCCACTGGCCGGCAGACCATCATATGTAAAGGGTAGAGCCTCAGACTGCCGGTGATGGAAGGTTAATCAACATAGAGTCAAGAGTTGCCAACAAGTAGGCAGCGAACAGGGATGGTAGCCAGGAGCAGCTGATGCTTGGACAGGGATCAACAGGCAGCGTTAGAAGCCTGCGTGGCCAGGCTGCATTTCACGGCCAGAACTTTAGTGTCTGTGGAGGTCCAGGCGATGACCTAGTTCTAAAAGAATGTTTGTGGTGAAATAAGTCTAGAATAAAGCATAGACCGCATTACTGGAACCCAAGTACTGACTTCAGTGCACTGAGCTAAAACTTAAACCACCTCTTGCGAAGATCAAGATTGTTCCAAAGTGAAGGTAAATGAAATTGAGACGGAACGTGAAGTCAAATGACCAAAGCCATAGACAGAGAAGGTACCAGAACCAAGAACTGATCAGGGTGTAATCAACAATACCAAATGGAAAGCGTGGCTATGAACGTCTAAGGAGATCATGCACAAGAAGCAGCTTTGGAAGAAAACACCATTAAATGCAGTCCTCCTAGAAGTTAAAAAAAACATTTATGCTTGGAAGTGCTTGATACTTACCGTGCATTTTGTTACAAAAGGAAAAGAGCTAGATACTGATGTCTGCTTGTTCAGTTTAATATGTTGAGACATATTGACACCAAGTAAAGGGGGAGGGAGGGTAATTTGGATCTAGAAAGGAAGTTCACACAGGGCTGGCTTTTCCAACCCCCATCCTTCTTTCTGCCATCGGATTCCTCCTCCAATGACACCACAGACCTGCTTTATTTCTGTGCAGCTGATGCCCTGTCCAGGCCGATATTTTTCTAACTGACAGTGAGTGTTCTTGCCAAATGCCAGGGCCCGTAGTCACATCTGTTTGTCTCTCCTCTGCAGCTTGACCGAGGCTGCTTGGGAACACATTTTATCCAGGGGGCAGCTTTAACTAGGCCTAATTCTCTGAAAAGCCTCTCTTTGTAATTGCATACAACGAAGAGACAAGTTCCTGTCGTCTTCTCTTTAATATTATTGTGTTTGACACTGCCTGCTTCACTCTTGGTCAGCCCGTGTCAAAAGCCAGGTTCTCAGGCAAGGTGGTCTCGCTAGGGTTTTTGCTCCTGGTTTTCGTTTGGAGGTTTTTTGAGGGTTTCTTGTTTGTTTGTTTGTTTTTTACTTTTTTCCCTCCAGAGAAAACGTCCCCCTTCCCACCACCACATCACTTAAAGGCTAGTTTGCAGCTGACAATGAGGAAAAGGCAAGTGAGGTCTGTTTACAAAGCCAAACAAAGCAAAAAGACTTCTTTTTGAGTTCTGCTTTTCTAATATTTAATAGGAAAAATTTCAGGACTAATACACAGGAAACCAAGTTTCGAATCATAACTGACAAATCTATAATGTATAAAACATGATGTCTTTCTCCTTTCCACTTAAAAGATGTTAGTTTTGATTCGTCTCCTCCTCCTCCCTAAGCAAATGCTCCAACTGAAACAAATATACGGATCTAGTTGGTTGGTGATTCTCTGACAATGCCCTACAAAAAAGATCTTTATATTATTTTTTAATGATTTTGGGTCTGATCATAGGACACTGTATTGTCATTCTCAAAACACCACAGAAGAAACAAAAAATGCCAACTCTCACCTTGAGTAGTAATCCAAGTGTTCTGCTCTGCAAAGACAAATGACTCATTTAGACTGAAGAAACAAGGCTGTCTTTGAGACAGTCATTGATTTTAAATTAAAAAATAACCGCTATGTTTTCCATTAAGAGTGACAACTAAATAACAGAGTAGACCTTACTTAGTGCTTTTTGAAACAACTCCATTGCACCTGTCTAAAGGAAGAGGAGGGAGGGGCACTCTTAAATGGGGTAATCTTACTGATCAATAATCCGGATCTCTCCATGTGCTGTAGCAGACAGTCAATTCTTGATGGAATTACTGAAATACAGCTAGCTGTTTTTCTTATGGCTCAGGTCCTCAGGTTCAATGTTACCGAGTTTATTAACTTTAACTTTATTCTCCTTGAACATTTGTCTCTTTTCCTTTATGTAGTATGTTGCAGGTGAGCTAGTAGAGTTGAATGAAAATATTATATATATTCCATTTGCTCTGTAAAGATACCCAAAAGGGAATTTTTGGGACCAGTAGATAGGAAAAAAGGTTTAGAAGAGGGAGTTGTTCCTGAAGTCTGTTTTTACCTATCTTTGTAAACAGGCTTTCCTAATAAATTTTAAAAAGTGTAAAAAAATATATATATAATAAAGTTTTAAAGGCAATATTGACTTGGGAGAGTGTTTTTTAAGCAATTAGAATTCTCCAATTATATACAACTAGTGCAAGAACAATTTATTAGAAACCAACAGCATTAATAGTCACAATGAGCACCTAAGTATCAGACACTCAAGTATTTCTTTTGATTATTTCTAAAAATATGTTTCTTAAGAGAGATATTACTGGCTAATAATTTTTTTAGCTTAGTTGGAGCTTTAAATGCATCTGAAATTAATAAAACTAGGCTTAGTTTTTTTTATTTTTATCAACACATAGTATTTGTACATATTTATAGGGTACATGTGATATTTTGATACACATATCAGATGTGTAATGATCAAATCAGGGTATCCAGGATATCCATCACCTCAAACATTTACCATTTATTTTTATTGGGAATATTTCACATATTCTCTTCTAGCTATTTTGAAGTATATTCTCTGAACAAAGCAAACTCTTTATCACTTAGGAATTCTTCCTACAGCAAATATAGAAAACTTGACCAAGAGTGGCTTACACTGTAAGAATATTTGTTATGTTTTAACAGAGGATCAGAAGTAGCTAGTCCATGGGTTGATTTTCACAGCTCCATAACAGAAGGACCACACTTCAGAATTCAGATTCCCACTTTATTCCTGTTTTCAGAACGGTACCTTCCCCTCCTCCTCAGCTACTCCTGGTATCTGAGCCTGGTTCATGCTCTGCAGTAGGTAAATTTCACTCCAGTCTTTTGCTAAGGGGAGATTTCAAGAGGGATAAGTTGTGTGGAAGAATAATTTTTTACAAAAAGTTGATATCATGATTCTCATACAGATATAAAGTAGATATGTGTTAAACATTTTATTTATCTCATTAATTAACGAGGGAACCAGGCAAATGTTATAACCAGTTCAAAGGAGAAGTCAAAAAGATGCAAATGTATATGGAGTAAAGGAATATTGGAATGAATTTGCAAATGGACACACAACTAGCTTTTCTACAGCAGAGAGGGTTGTCCTTCCACAGGACAGAATTCATTTGCATTTCTATAGTAAAGAATTATTTCCCATTGCTTTCAGTTATCACAGCTTGAGTTATAAAATAGCACCCATAGAATTAGAATTTGATGACTGGAAGGATATACTCTGAAAGCATAGTTTTTCCATTGAAGTCGAAGCACAAATTTTTTCCTACCAATGGGAAAAAAAAGGTGTATTTGATGCAACATGTTTAGAATTGTTATAAGGACTAAATATAATTTAGTAGTAGTTAATAAATTTGGTTGTGCCTGCCAGCACCACCACTGTCCCTAATTTTTAAATATTTCATATACAGACATTTATGGTTTTATCTCCCCACACAGACTTTAAATTCTTCCAATTATAGGAATCGAACATTCCATTTTCTTTGTATCTACTATCTCCTCTTTCCTCCTCTCCCCATTTTCACCACCACTGGAATCTTATACTGAGTCCATAGTAGACACTAATAAATGCTTGCTGAATATGTGAATGAATTAATTTCAAATTTGTACAAAAAGAACATGTCTTCTCTGTTATAATTTTTAAAAATGTATATGCAGTCTTAAAAAGTAGATGTAGTAATAATCACTCATTTTTTCTTGGCATCATGAGCGAAGACCACCATCAAAATCTAATTAAGGCCGGGCGCGGTGGCTCACGCCTGTAATCCTAGCACTCTGGGAGGCCGAGGTGGGTGGATTGTTTGCGCTCAGGAGTTCGAGACCAGCCTGAGCAAGAGCGAGACCCCGTCTCTACTAAAAATAGAAAGAAATTGATCGGACAACTAAAAAACTATATAGAAAAAATTAGCTGAGCATGGTGGCGCATGCCTGTAGTCCCAGCTACTCGGGAGGCTGAGGCAGAAGGATTGCTCGAGCCCAGGAGTTTGAGGTTGCTGTGAGCTAGGCTGATGCCACGGCACTCTAGCCCGGGCAAAAGAGTGAGACTCTGTCTCAAAAAAAAAAAAAAAAAAAAAAAATCTAATTAAAATGTTACACATGTTAATATATATTTTGAATGTAAAGCAGAACTAAATTAGTTGTTAACTGAATGAACTAATTGTTTGAAATATTTTAATAATTATAATTATTCTGCAACAGTGAAACAGTTTGCACACAATAAAAAGGGAAGAGAAAACTAGACAAATGCCCATGTACTGTTAAGCTGTGTTGATAGATTTTCATGTTAAATTTTTTTTGGCCATTTGTGCCCCTTGGATTATCCAGATCATTAATTGTGACCATACTTTGTGCTTTATAAATAGAGCCTATATTTGAAATAATTTTATTTTCTAGCACTAATTTTTCATGATATTTAAATATCTGAGTTTATGTGTATGGATATAGGTCTTGGGTTTTACCTAAATTGATTTTAATTAGTAATTTTTCCCTTCTACTTTTTCTCTAATACTCTGGTTGTTTTCAAGTTGGGTTCTTTAAAACCTAAGGATACTACCACATATCTCTATATATCACTAAAGGAACATGTGTTCTCATAAACATGCTTAATTTATTTCTGTTTCATATTCCCCAGGCCCTATCCCAATCCCACATCAAGGATTATGATCTAGGAAATGAATGCAGAATCCTTCTATAGCTTGAAAAGTTGGAAGACTTTTAAACTGTTTCCATCTTTTTATTAGCCTTTCTTGATTTCCAATTGAGTCAATTTTTATTTTTCTAAAACTTTAATTTAGGAGACTAAGATTAGACAGAATACTCTAATTGTAACTGATTCTAAGAATAACAGAAGATCCACTTCTCAGTTCTTATATGTCATGTCTTTTCAAATATAATCTCCTGTTTTGTAGGAGTAGAACAGCATTAATGCATTCAAATTATGTTTTCTCACCTAGCTAATAAGTAATTAAAGAATTCTAATCATATGAATTATAAGGGAAGCATCACTGTTTCCTTCTATCTATTCAAAATGTTTTAAAAGAATTCACTGCTGTGTAATATCCTAAAAGAAATTGATCATACTTTTCCTGTAATAAATGTTGTTCTGACAGTAAAGCATTAGTAACCAATTGATAACCTAGCAACAATATTGTGATCTCTTTAGATAATTAATCTTAGCTATTTTCCTGTCAGAAGCAACAGTGCTTGATTTTATGTTGAGCTAGAAAGATTGCCAGTTTTGAAAATTAAAAAGCATTCCTTTTATATTATTCATTCCAGTAACAATTTATGATGGCGCATTTAGCTGCTGAACGCTTGTCAGCAAACGTAATTATGTTTCGATATAAACAAGATTGGTGATTTTACCATGCAGCTCCATCTTTGTTGAGAATGTTTTGATTTAGGTTCAGATTATACAAGCTGTGTATTTATGTGTCATTTTTTCCCCCTTTGTTAATAGTTTTTTCTGATAATTACTTGTAGGCAAACCAGCATGCATTTAGGATCCTTATGCACGGGAGATATCAAACGGAGAAGAAAAGCTGCACCTTTGCCTGGACCTACTACAGCAGGTAAAATGAAAGAGGGATTAGAGTGGGGCACAAACTTAGAGTTCATGAATCATCTAGAATAAAATATAGATAATTCTTAATCACTCGCACCGAAGAAGAGACACAGTCGCAAGAAACTATTAAAACAAATCATTTGCATTTGGTGTCAGGATGTATTGCAAGTTCCTTGTGTAGATTTTCCGGGTAACCAATCATTAAAATATTTGCTACACTAAAACATTTGCCCAAATGCAAGACCTTGTGTGAGGTATTGAAGGATACAAAAACTTCAAAGGCTGTGTCTTTGGCCTCAAGAAATTTACAAACATGTTGGGAAAATAAGGCATAAATAGATGAAATGACAAATAACCCCAGAAGAGATTAATAGTAATAAGTTCAATCCATAATAATAAATTCAAATTCTCAATTCAGATTTGAGACTGTGTTTGAGCAGTTTCAAAACACAACACTATGTTGTAGTAGATGGAAACCTGGCTTGTGTGGGTGGCAGTCTGGTTTCTAGTTTATCTCTGCAGCAATCTTAGATTCTTCTTTCCTTATTTAGATATCAGCATTTGAATTAAAAAGTCTCTCATTTTTACCCCAAAAATTGTGTCATTCTTATAACATGTCATTCTAATAACGAGTGTGGTATAGGGCAAACCACAAGTGCTGAGCAGAGGGGAGAGGAAGCCTTTGAAAGGGCAGGGCAAAGGCTCGGCCCGGTAGTGAAGGTCTGAATGGGATTAGTATGCACTGCAAAATCTCGTGCGAGAGCAGTGGTGACAGAGGCACTGATAGAAGTCAGTGATGGGAGAAGCCAACTTGGCATTAAGATGTAGACACCCACTTATGAATGAACAACAGTTAATCATGATGGATTTGTGATACAGCAAAGTCTGACTGTAAGAAAATGTTTTCCAGTGTAGATGCTTGATCAGTTACAAAGAGTAATGGCCTTGTTCTGTTGCCTGGGATCCTTAACCATCCCGATATATAAAGTTTCTCTTAACTTCATTTGGGCAACCTTTTATAGGAAAAGTAATGTTAATTATATTATAGAATATGAAAACAAGATTCAGGCTGGGCGTGGTGGCTTACGCCTGTAATCCTAACACTCTGGGAGGCAGGAGCATCTCCTAAGGTCAGAAATTCAAGACCACCTTGAGCAAGAGCGAGACCCCGTCTCTACTAAAAATAGAAAAATTAGCCGGGAGTGATGGCAAGCACCTGTAGTCCCAGCTACTCGGGGGCCTGAGCCAGGAGAATCTCTTGAGCCCAGGAGTTTGAGGCTGCTCTGAGCTAGGCTGACGCCACGGCACTCTAGCCCGGGTGACAGAAGGAGACTACGTCTCCAAAAAAAGAAAAGAAGAAGATTCATAGCAACAGGAGAGTAAGCAATGAAAAGAAAAAAGTATATATGTATATACATAGTTTGTTTCTTTACGTGGTGAGTTCAAAGGACGTAAGAGATGTGAAGCTTACATGCTCTATTTAGGGAACCCATTCTGTAGATCGGCACGAGAAAATTGAGGAATAACTTAAAATTGGAGCCCTTCTAATGCAGTTGTTCCACGTAAGGGGCTATGTTGTAAAATTTTACATTTAGTTATAATACCTTGTCTTCATCTTCTAGCTGTACGAAATTTGTGTGTATAGTGTGTTTGTATTTATGTAGAATAGTATTTACCACTTATTAGGTACCTACTCTATACCAGAAACCTTATTATTTTATCTTTACAACAACAATATGAGGTAGATGTTGTTATCATCACTTTGAAGATCATAAAATTAAGGTGCAAAAAGAAGCATTAGGTTAGCTACCTAAGATGACAAAATTATTGAACACAAGGGGAGATTTCAAGGCTAGGTCTGTGAAACTCCTAAAGCTATGTTCTTTCCATAACAATGTACTTACAGCCTCTTTGTGAGACTATATATAAAGATTGTCCTATTGCATATGCTGACTCGAACCCACTATTACATGCTTTAAATTTTATAGAAAATTTATCTAGCTATTACTATGTAGAAATACAAAACATTCGTGAAATACTTCTAGTATATCTCTGCATCTAGGAAAGGTCATATTTTAGATCAAATACATGTTATAAGTTCTTCAATTCAGATCTTTTATACGGCAGGTATAAGATCCTTTAACATCCCCATTTCACTTGAATGGTCCCTTGAATTCTCTTATCTTTCAGTGATTCAAACCTGAGTGGCAGAAACAGTACAAGAACAATCTTAGGAATGCTACTAAAGCACCTTAGTGGCAGTAATAAGGAAAAGAAAATACCAGGGTCATGTCCTAACACTGTGAACATATGTGTAGTGAGAAGGAAAATGCATAATGGTTGAGGAGAAGATAATATAATTATTTCCACAAGGCGATTTTGATGTTACAACTCAGTAACATCAGAGGAAATCATTTATATGGAGTATGGGTACAAACATTAAACTTTAGCCTAAAACAGTTTTGTTTCATAAGCCTACACCAGCATATTCCAGATGTTATATTTCAAAATTGTTGTGATTCTCTTAAGATTCAGGACTTTGATTATAGTACTAGATTTTTTACTTAAAAGATAAAATTTACAGAAATGAATGCATTTGTAATTACTCATAAAGCAGCAAAGTAGGAGAATTATATTGCTCATTTTCAATGTATTTTTAAATCTATGCATTACTGTTCCTCTCAAAGAGGAAGAGACTGAGGTTATTTAAAAGTCCTCAGTTTTAAATAGAAATCTTCTTATACTAATGAATCGACTCTAAGGTGAAGATTATTACCCAAATTCAAGTAAGAAATGCTTTTGCATAAACACACTCTGATAATGAGGTTATGAATCCTCGATCATCTTATCTTTGAAAATTACAATTTTCAAATTCTGGAGGATAGTCAGTCACATAATAAAGAGTCAGTTATATTTGTAAACTTCCGAAGTTGAGCTAGCATGCAGAGTTACTTTAAAGAGAATATTCTTGCCATTTTACAGGCCCTTGCAAACCTCCCAAAAACACACATCGAATTGAGATATATTTTCACAATTCCTTTTGCCATTAGTCAACATTAAATCTAAACTGGAAAAATGCTGAAGATGATTCTCTCTCATTTGAAATAGGGAGTAAGAGTTAAAAGACTGACAGCTTGAATATTGCTTGATAATCCCCTCTGATTTATATGTGAAATATTATGCAATCAAACAGCAAGTTGAGAAAGGATTTACCCAAAAATCAGAAAACTATAATTAGATACTTTAAATCCCACACTGGGTTTGTATAGCAATTTATGACTCTAAAGATAAACAGTTACACAGTATATTCTTAATAAATAATAATGTTTTTTAAAAAGATTTAAAGTCCCATATGAAATTAATAACCCAGAATTGATCATGTTTACCTGCTGGTGTATTGAAAATTTTTCTCACTCTCTTTTAGCAATAGCATTGAAGCATAATTTCAGTCGCTTTAGAAGGCTCTAGACCAGCCAGTAGTGTTATCGGTTGAACATTTATTAATTGTGACAGGAACACCAAATTTATTTCGGTGCTTTAGCTTATTTACTGCTCTTTCACCTTTGTATTTTGTATTGACAAAGTAAAATGAATATTGATAAGGTTAGATATTGATTTTTTTAATGTATAGCTTGTTCTCTGCCTCATTCAAAGTCACATACAAAAAGATAGTGGATGTCTCTGTAGCAAAGGATGTAGATTTACTATTATAAAATTGAGAACTATTGAAGCAAGAAGGTTTGCCAGCAGAATGCATTTTATAGTTTGAAAAATGTCATCTGTAAAGGTGAAGAAAAGCGGTGAACAAAATAGGAGGAATATTATTAATAACACTTTTTAAAAAGGCAGTCAGCAATGTTGGTTGTGGTTTGTGTTTTTGGTAGAAGTCATAGCTTTTTGAAGATTTTATACTAAAAAGATTTAAGTACGTTTATTAAGATAGTATGGGCACCATATTTTTTAAAAAATGTTTTTGTCTGCCATACAGTATTTATTCAATGTTAACCACAATCAATATTGCCTATTAGTTTTATTTTCTGTTGAAATAATATCATGGTTAAAATCTTCATTATAAAGGGTAAACCTTTTTTCTACACGTTTTAAGTTATGCAAAAGAAGTGCCTTTCGAAGTTTGATGTCTTGGTATACATTCTGCTCTAGGGTAAATGTATTTCATGAACATATGAGTTTTGGGCAAGAGGTTACGTTATAGCTTTTTGTGACTTTTCAACTTTTTCCTCCACAATCCACTGATATTTCAATAGGAAAATAATCTCATGAATATTTAAGGCAATAAAGGCAGGTTATAAATAATAATAGTGAGTGAAGATTTTTAAAAGGTTTGCTTATAATTAAAACTCACACCAAACATAATCAGGATATGTATGGTAAAACCAAGCTCCTTTGAAAGGTGCTAGATTTCTTCAGTTGTCCAAATTTATCTTATCAATAATTATATTTTCATTTTCTTTTATCACTGTATCCATACGACCGCTGTAGATTATCTTATCTCTTCCAGGATTTTAAAACAAACAGATGTGTCCAAGGCCATTGTTATTAATTTTGAAACCAGACTATCTGAACGTATAGCAAAAGCCTAGGAAATATGCAACCCTACACCTCTTGACACATATGACACCAACCCACCTTTCAGTTATATGTTTTAGTACGATCTTAATAAATAGTTCTCCATCATCATTCAGTACAGGGAACACCTAAGGACAGGGTAAGCACACATATTAGATAGAAAACAATTGCTGTTTCCTGATGAAAGACTAAATAATGAGAAAAATACTCCACTTACAGAATACCTGAAAATGTTGAATAAAATGTAAAGCCATCTTTTTGGGCACATAACTGAGACTGCAGGAAAGAAAGAGAAAGAAATGTTCAAGACTGAAAATGGCTCTGAGCAGCCTCCATGCCCACACACACTGTTGCCCAGCTGGAAAACCTCAAGGCATGTTTGTTGGGCTCCCGTGGAAAGGGAGCCACGCCTGGGAGCTGAGTGTAAAACTCCTTATCAAGTCAGAGCCTCTAAAAAGCTCCATCCTCAAAAATGAGCAGACTTGAAATAAAACCCACCCACAGGCACAGGGAAAAATAAAGAATCTTATTTCTATCTGGGCTCCAAATAGGAAACTCTCTGCAGATTTGTAACCAAGAGGCTGCCTTCACAGGAGTTTCTAGTTTTAAATTACACTAAGCCAAAAAATTAGCATAACAACTGGTCTCTGAAGCAAGTGTAAAACTACTCTAGAGGTATATGCCTTCAACCTGGCCTCAAAAAACCGCCACAAAGAAAAACCTACTGCAGATGATCTCGTAAACCAAAATTTTAAAATTAGTTATAAAAACAGATTCGAATATGAAAGGAAATAACTGTGGAAAAAGAAAAGATATTAAAAGATGCTATAAAGAAGTAGAGATTTGAGATTATTTTATTAATTATGGAAATATCTTAAAAATTATTTTAAAAAACTGGATGGGTTAAATGACAGACTAGCTGCAGATGAAAAGGCAGTGAATTTTAAGAGAGATCTGCAGAAGAGTGATCTCTGTGCTACCTAAAAGCGAGGTAGCAGCACAGAGAGATAAAAAAGGGCCAAGGTGGCAGACTAGAAGTGTCTTACATAGTTCAGTCTCTCGGACAGGATGGAAAACTGCAAGTAGGTGGCTGCTTATGGATGGACCCTCTTGGAGAGAGCACTGCAGATCATCAGAGAACTGGCGGGAGACGCGGACACGGGGATGGGGACTTCCACTCGCCAAGATCGGGAGGTACCTGGGGGAGACCCCAGACATGGGGAAGTGATGAGGGAAGAACCCCAGGGCCCCACGCTCCCACATGGACACTGCAGCTCAAGCTGTGAGGGGCTCCCCACCACAACTTGGGGCCTCCGTGCCGATTGGGGAACTGCTTGGAGACTGTAAAGTTGCATCAGAGAGTAGGCTCCGCAGGAACTTGCTGGCCTCCGTTCCTGGGTTGCTGCAGCTGATGCCTCTCTGAGCTCTTGGTCCTGGAGCATCCGGTCTACGCAAGCACGGCTTCACTGCAACTGCCCCGTGTCACCCCTCGCCACGTTGGGGAGGGAGCAGGAAGAGCAGACGCTCTATCATACCCGTGGCTAGGAGCCAAGTACTCCCCACCCCTGCCACTGGGAACTCCAGTGAAGGTCAAGAGGTCCCACGGTAGCAGCCTCAATGGGACTCGTGTGAGAGAGCTCCAGCCGTGCCGCAGCCCGGTCACTGCAGCCCCAAGCCCTGACCAGTGGAACAAGCTCCTTGCCCCGTGTGACGCCGCATGGAGACCCATGCCCGCTCAGACCTGCGCTCCATGCCGCAGGCCAGCCCCCCCCCAGCCCTGCATGCCAATGGTTGGCCCACAGCCCCGTAGGCCCACACGCCCTGTAGTGAACTACACCCCTTGGCCCTGTGTGCCAGCCAGCAGGCCACACCCCTGCAGCACCACCCTACACCACGGCTGAGGTCCAGCTCTCCACCACAGAGTCGCCAGCCACAAGCTGCCCCCTGCTGTATACTGCCATTTCACCTAGACCTGGGTGGAGCAAACACCCGCAGCCGTAATGCCTGCAGCCATCGCCTGAATAGCCTCACCAAAGAGCTGCTGCCACCACTGTGGAGAAACCTGGGCAGAGCAGTCTCCTGCAATGCCTGCCTCAGTGGAGAGGGACTCACTCAGCCTCGTGCCTGAGCTTCCAACAGCTTCCTAGGGACCAAGCCACCACTCCACACACACATCCCCAGCACTGGCCCAAGTCCCAGGACACACCTAGGCAGCCAAGGACCCACCCTGCAGTCCCGTGAGGTCCCCAGGTGCCCAAGATCTTGTGATCAGCCCGCTGCTGGCAGCAATCCCATGATACATCCAGGTGCCTCCCAAGTTCCCGCAACCCACCCTGGTGCCAGCCAAGGTCACACCACCCACCCCATGGAAAGGGACTTGGGCAGCGCCCCTGCTCAAGCTTCCAACAACAATCGAGGGACCAACCCACCAATCCAAACAAATATCTAACAGCACTGGCTTAGATTATGACAACCACAGGGGATCAGGACAATGCAAGAGAACAGCGGTGGCACAGGTTCTCAGTGCACCCACCCCTGCCTGCCAGGTCAGTCCTCCAGAGTGTTGTCCAGGGACCGCTCCTTCTCACTAAGGAGTAAGTTGGAGGCTGCAGTGAGCTATGATGATGCCACTGCGCTCAATCCTGATCAGAGCAAGACCTGTGTCAAATTTAAAAAAATAAATAAATAAGGAAGGAAAAGAAATAACAAAGCTCAGAGCAGAACTAAATGAAGTGGACACAAAAAGACCAAAGGTGGTCTTTTTTAACCATTGTATAGTTAATGGTAAAGGGAGCAATTCAACAAGAAGATAAAACAATCCTAAATATATATATATATGTGCCTAACACAGGAGCTCCCAGTTTCATAAAGCAAATTATTCTAGATCTAAGCAAAGAAATAAACAGTGGCATCTTTTTGCTAGGGACTTCAACACTCCACTGACAGAACTGGACAGAACATCAAAGCAGAAAATGAATAAAGATACACTGGACTGAAACAGGACTTCAGAACAAATGGACCTAACAGAGAATTACAGAACATTCTACCCACAACCTGCTGAATATACATTCTTCTCACCAACACATAGAATATGTGTTTTCAAAAAAGTAAATTATTTAACCTCTCTGGGCTTTTGTTTTTTCATCTGTAAAACAGGCACATACAACATACACTGCCTCTCTCACAGAAAGTTGTAGGATCATATGAGATCATATATGTAAAGAAAGTTCTCAGTAAACCATAAAGTACTCTACAAATGGATTTATTTTCATTACCATGTTAGCTTTATGGGTAATTCCGAAAATCACCAACTTACATAACATTATGTCTTACATTTGCCCAGGACCTTAACATTCAACAAAACCAAATCAAACAGAAAGCATAATTGATGGCATCCTGAATCCCTAGGAATTTACATTCTTACAATCCTCTTCTTGTTATTTATTGTTCAGTCTGTAACTGATATATGCATCCTTTAATTCCTTCTGCCTTCTCCTTCTCTGGCCATGTTTTAATGACTATAGAATTAGGTAAGGTAAGAAAAACAGAGGAAAAGAATATTGAAGTAGATAGACATATAGTTTCTAGACATATGTATATATCCATATATAGTTTTTATATATTAAAAATAGTCCTTCTTATTTCCTTCCCTCCTTCCTTCCCCCTTCCTCACCTACCTTATTCCTTCTCTGGAAAAGGAGATTGGCTAGTACTTAATATGAAATTTAGATACAGCTGTTGTTCCCCCTGTTTTCTTAGCAAAGACAACTGAGAAATGCATCCTTTAATATTTGAAGCATTTCTTTTTGATGACATTTTCAAAGACAGACTTTTAATTTAAATTTTCTTATAGGCCCTTATAGAAAAGGTTGAGCATATGTACTGTTATATTTGGTTCTAGGGAAAAACTTAGAAGTACTAAATATCTAAAGTCAAAGGATTCGGAAATTAACGAATGTCGTAAAAAGTCAAAGAATCACAAGAACCTGAGCTCTTTCCTTCACTTGCAGGCTTGGTCTTGATCTGTCTGCCCAAGTTGTAGCACAGGCTGACTCTCCTTCACTCATCCAATAGCAGCAGCTATTGGATTATGGTGTATGAAAAAGGAATATAGAAAATCTGGAGCTAGCCAGATAGAAGCAACCAGAACTCTTAATTGCCAGAGCATTTCTCATGGTAACTCCCCTTTCAGAAGAAGAAAGTGATTATCAAACAAACTCATAGAGGAGATTGTGTAAGGAAAAAAAGGGGTAAAGGTATCTTAAAACAACCTTTGTTTTAGTGAGAACATATTCAGCCCAATCTCTTATATCATGGCTCAAATGTTTGACCACCATGCCCTCCACAGGCCTCCAGGGATAAAGATACCACACTTTTCAAATATCTGCAGGATACCTGTGGCGTTCCAGCTCAGTCCTGGGTCTAGCACAGCTCCGCTCTGAAATGTGGACTTTGTCTTCTTAGAGCATGAGATGGGCAGCTATTGATAGGACCACTCACTACTCTCAAAGATTCCTGAGTCAAATATCTCTTTAGTACCAGCCCCCCACACCCTCCCCAACCCTCACCCCCTCCCCTGCCCCCACCCCTTTTCCATTATTATCAATTTTCTCAATCCCCGACTAAGGATTATGAAAGCACCTTCTTCCCTGCCCTCTCCCTTCCACCCCAAACTGGGACTCTCTATTCTACTCCTTCTCTGAGACTATGTTCAGGATAGTAACAGCGGCACAGAAGGATCCTAAAGTATGAATACCAATAACAAAAATATTACCTTAACTGTGGGTCTCCAGAGTATAATAGTGTTCTATTTCTTGGCCTGGGTGGTGGTTACACAATGACCAATTTATTATTGTTCTTTAAACTGTACACACACATTTTTGTGCATTCTTTGGCCTATGCATTTCACAGTAAACCATAAAATAATAATTAAAGGCATTTTGTTGAATCAATAGTACATCTTATCTGGTAATTCGTATCTGGCATTCTGGGGAACAGCAAGTGGGTTGTTCCCTATGATTCTTACTTGTAGAACAGGGAAAAATGCAAAGTGCTAAAGATGACTTTTAATTACTTTAACTCTTTTACTTACTGTGGAGTAATCAATTGATTTTCAAAGCCCGTTATTCAACATTTGGTATTCTCAATCTTCAGTGCATTTTAGGACTAAGAATAGGCCACATCGCCGCCATTTGCCAAATTCATTACGGGGACTAAGAACTGGGTTACCACAATAATTAGTTGGCTTTGGAATTATTCAAATGAATTCTTAGTGCATTGAAACAAGTACCTTAATAGGTATCAGAAAAAACCTTAAACTACCTACAGCTTGAATGGCAACCTCTGATGTCAAAGAATAATTCTCAACTAACATTTATTGCTTGAGCAAGGAAAAATATGCATATACAGATATTACAAATATATGTGTGTGTGTGTATGAGAGAGAATAAAAGATGGACCTCTTAGTTACAAAAAACAAAGGAAAACCTTATGTCAAAAATCTTGCTTAATATAACAAAAAAGCAATTTATTTTTTATTTTGAAATCATGATTATGGTGGCAACCAAGACAGATCTCTAAAGTATGTCATTTTTTTAATCTGAACAGCTGCAGATCAGGTATGTCAGGTTAAACAGTATACTAGCATTTTGCCTCATATCCCTTATTTTTTCAGTGATTGCCATGAATTAATTTAATTTCATCCATAAGCTAAAAATCAGATCAGAGGTCGAATGCTGCTCTAGGCTATACATCTGTTTATTCACATTTTTAACAGCTTGCAAAAGTTCAGATATAATATTTGTTAATATTTAAGAAAAAACATAAGGCCAATTTAAAATTTCTCTACAAAAATTGCTAAATTATGGTCAATTTTCAGTCTTAAAGTGAATAGCAAATGATAACTGACTCATTATCATAATTTTAAAATGTTGGTATTTCAAGCAGAGTGGCCCAGGGTGACCACCACATTCCA
>RJWJ010022466.1:0-27015 GCA_004363605.1 Indri indri | reverse complement strand
TTTCTTAGATTTAATCAAGTCCTATTTATTTATTTTTGTCATTGCTGTATTTCCCTTTGAGGTCTCGGTCATAAAATCTTTGCCGAGGCTGATATCTAGAAGAGCTTGTCCGATGTTTTATTCAAGAATTTTTATAATATCATGCCTTACATTTAAGTCTTTTATCCATCTTGAATTAATTTTTGTATATGCTGAAAGACGCGTTCTTCATCTTTTGTATGAGGTCAATTTTTAAGTAATATTTGTTGATTGTCATTCCTTTTACAAATATAACAAAATCATCCACACCATCCCAAAGTACAGTGGTAATTTTTTGCCTTCTTTCCATATTTACATATTCATATATAATAAAAATAGTACTATGAAAACTGTTAAAAACACTATTTTAGATATTATTTGGTGGAAGAATGCTTTTCAGTAGAGAATACTGAATCCTTTTATTAACATATTTGACAGATCTGCAATGACACTTTCAATAGAGATTCAGTTAGCCCACTTATGCCTAAATGTAGACTCCCGCAGCATGTCACTCCTTTAGAGAAATATCTGCCATACTTTATCTGACTTTCCCTGGTGTCACAATCCTACAAAATTCTTGATTACTGGAAATTTCAATGTTATCTTATATTTATAGGTTTTTATAATGTTCAATGTACATAGACATCTATGATTTCAAGTTTTCTTGATACGGGAAATTATTTCCTGTTTTACAGATGTGGAAATTAAGCCTCACACAGACTTGGCTAAATTTTCACAAGTAACATGGTAGCCATTGAGCCAAAACTAAAACCTGAATTTCTGGTTCATAAAGAAAGAATATGTTAAGTCATGGATTCCTAAACCTATTCCCACTAATTGTCTTCAGCAGTGGCTTAAAAATTGGAGTGAAATTTAGAAACAATTACTTTCCATTACTCTTAGCTCTCTCTATTTCATTGGCCGTTGTGAACCTTTCTTGGTTTCAGGACTCTTAATCCATGCTTCCATGTGATTGCCATGGTTCTAAAGCCCCCACATGAGTGTTACAACATGAGCAACTCCTCTCCTCCATATTAAATATAATCGTTTATTTTCTTGCACATTTTTTTTACTTGGGGCAGATAAGTTTGAAACAATAGGACTTAAACTGAATAACCACTGGAAATCCAAATAAGTCAGAGAGAATGAATGTGCTATGCTTCCAGGAGGCAGAGTGACCGGAGGAAGGAAGGGAAAAAAGGGGAAAGAAAAGAGGAAATGTTGAGGAGGGCATGTGGATCGGCACATTAACCCCAAACCTTAAGTCTCTTGAATTTGTGGGACAATGGTCAGATGTGAATTTCCAATTCAGTAGATCAAATACTACTCACTGTTATATTCAGTTACCTCAGATTGTCTTCTGGACCAGCTCTTTTAGAACAGTGCCAGAGACTTGAAAGCAGAGACCATAATATAATTTGAGTCACGTAAGGTGCTTTATTACTAGGGTTTCTGCAGAAAAGTAAGATCTCAACTATTACATCTAGGCAACAGGGTAAAATTCCAACAGAGAATGTTGTATCTCCTCATCAACTTCAGCATCACTATTTCAGAAAGTAAAGCAGGTGGGGACAGATAAGGCGCAAAAGTCAACAAAATGTCCCATCAGCAGCTCCAGACAATGAATTTTTTAGTAGGTGATCTGCCCTCTAGGTGGTGGCTACTGACTACAAATGAACCCACCCTTGACAGTGAATGAGGAAGAACACCCTGCAGATTCACAAGAACTTCATTTTTGCAGAGCAAAGGTAGGTTAAGGGAGCAAAGTAATTTTACTCACTTTCTCCACACTAGTGTGGCCTGAGAATTTTCTGTTATGTGGAAATAGGCATTTAGCTCTATCAGTGCGTCAAATTTGGGGGAATACAAATAGGAGTAAGATAAATTTCTTGAATTTAAATATAGGTGCCTTGACTAATTAAGGGTCAAAGAAAGAGGAATAACCAGAGCATCATGCAGGAAAATATGTATAAAGAATCGAGGGGCAATAAACATGGAAAAGAAAACCTTTAAGCTGGACATTGAAAAGGGAATCAATTCAAACTGACGATAAAATAATTGGGTATCTAGGTAAAATCGTACTGACCCACAGCATTAATTGTCCTCACGACACTGAGATTTGGGAGAAACTCTAAGACTATATGGAGGATAATTATAAACATAGCCCTTTGAAATTTGGCATTAAGTTGATTGTACAGTGTGGTCAATGATTTCGTTCTTTATAACAGAGTCCTGAGAGATATTCCTGATTGAAGTGGAAATACACAGCCCAGCCAGAGCTCTGGCTTCATTTGATAATCCTGTTCTCATTCTTTTCTACTCTTTCATTCCACTAAGAGTTTGCTATAACTTGCCTTTAATTCCTACTTAATGAAGCAGAGTTCATAGCTAGGGAAACAAACAAAAAAGAAAAATGGGGAAAATATAGTCAAGAAGTATAGTTTTAACATAGAGATAACCAGAATTCTGAATTTTGATGGTTTTGGTATAATTCTGTAATGACTTTTAAAATACAAAATTTCTGCTGGCTAATGAAGAAGCACTGTTTTTGTAGTAGTGGATCTGGAAAACAGTGGAGTCGTATTTTGGCTTTGGGCGATACTATCGAACCAGAGAAATGTTAAGCCGCTTGAGGGCACTCAACCCAGTGCCCATATGCAGAATTGAAAGAAAGCTATTGTTCAGCTTCTCAGGTTGTATGAGACAGCCAAGATGATAGCAGTGCTGTGGTAGTTCCCTAGGACTTCCATAATTAATATATGGCTGGACCATATTTCCTCTTCAAACAGGAATTTCTCTCAGGACTCTGCCATAAAGAACAAAATCACTGACCACACTCTACAATCAACTTAATGCCAAATTTCATAGGGCTATGTTTATCATTATCCTCCATCGGGTCTTAGGGTTTCTCCCAAATCTCAGTCTAGTGAGTACAAATAATGCTGTGAGTCAGTATGATTTTACCTAGATAGCAATTACTTTATTGTAGGTTTGAATAGATTCACTTTTCAATGTCCAGCTTAAAGCTTAAAACAATAGAAATTTATTGTCCCCCAGTTCTATAAGGCTATAAGTCCAAAATCAAGGTGTCTGCAGAGGCAGGCTCCCTCTGAAGTCTCTAGGGAAGAATTCTCCTTTCTTCCTTGTCTCTCCCTAGATCCTGGTGGTTGGCAACAATCACTGGCATTCCTTGGCTTACAGACACATCTTTCATATATCTGCCTCCATCTTCACATGTCATTCTTCCCTCTGTGTGTGTCTAAATTTTGCTTTTCTTTCCAGATCCACTATGATAAGAACAGCACTATTTAAGAACCAGTAGTAATTTATGTTTTAAAGGATATTTACAGACTCCTACAAATAATATCTGAATTTTGAACTCAGGTTACCTCTATGCTAAAACCTTTAATGATTATAAATTTCCTACTTTACTTTCTTTTTAAAAAAATCAATTATATTGTTTATATTTGAGGTTTACAATATGACACTAAGGAATACATATAGATAGTAGTAGAATGATTATTATACTAAATCAAATTAACATATCCATTATTACAGATAGCTATTTTTTGTAACAAGAATAGCTAACATTGACTTATTTAATACAAATCTCTAATAAAATACAATTTTATTAACTATAGTCCTCGTGTTGTACTTTAGATCTCTAGTCTTGCTTATTATCCTATGTACCTGCTTGTCTGTATTCTTTGAATTACATCTCCCCATTTCCTCTCCCCAATCCCCTGGCCCTGGTAAACGTTGTTTTATTTTCTATCTCTGTATATTTGACTTTTGTTTTCAAGATTCCACATATAAGTGAGATCACGCAGTACTTTATTTCTCTGGCTGGTTATATTTACTTAGTATAATGTGCTCCAAGGCCATCCATTTTGTGGCAAATAACAGGATCTCCTACTTTTTTATGACTAAATAATATTCCATGCATGCATGCATGTGTGTGTGTCACATTTTATTTATCCATTTGTCAATCAGTGGACACTCAGGCTGTTTCTATGTCTCAGCTATTGTGAACAATGCTGTAATAAACATGGGAGTGCAGATATCTTTTCAATATACTAATTCCCCCTACTTTGATTGTGTACCCAGAAGAAGGATTTCTGGGTCATATGGTGTTTCAATTTTTCATTTCTTTAGGCTCCTCCATACTGATTTCCATAATATTAATAGCTGTATCAGTCTACATTCCAACCAACAGTTTATAAGTATTCCGTTTTCTCCACAATCTCTCTAATACTTGTTCTCTCTTGTCTTACTCATAGTAACCATCCTAACAGGTGTGAAGTGGTATCTCATATAGTGGTTTTAATTTACATTTCCCTGATGATTAGTGATGTTGAGCACCTTTCATATCCTTGTTGGCCATTTCTATGTCTCTTTTGGAGAAATGTCCATGTCCTTTGCCCATTTTTATATTTGGTTTATTTGTTTTTCTTATAAAGTTCGGATATCAGCCCCTTATGAGATGTATGGTTTGCACATTTTTTGTCAGTCTGTAGTTTGCCTTTTCACTCTATTGATTGTTTCCTTTGCTGTACAGGAAGCTTTTTAGTTTGATGTAGTCCCATTTATTTATTTTTGCTTTTGCAGACTGAGTTTTGATGTGATATAAAAAATCATTACCAAGGCCAATGTCAAGGAGATTTTCCCCTATGGTCTGCTCTAGGAGTTTTACACTTTCATGCTTGAATTTTCTAAAATTAATCCATTTCGAGTGATTTTTTGTGTATGGTTTAAGATAAGGATCCAATTTAATTCTTTTGCATGTGGAAATGCAGTTTTTTATAGCACCATTTATTGAGGACACTATCCTTTCCCTTATTATGTCCCTCTGGTGTTCTTGTCAGAAATTAGTTGATGGTATGGCGGTCCCCCTTTTCTACCTACACTTTTGCTTTCTGTGGCTCAGTTACCCATGGACAACTACAGTCTGATGCAGGTGAGTACAGAACAATAATGTATTTTGAGAAAGAGAGAACACATTCCCATAAATTTTATTACATTATATTTTTGTAACTGTTTTGTCTTATTATTAATTCTTGTTAATCTCTTACTATGCCTAATTTATAAATTAAACTTTATTATAGGCATACATGTATAGGAAAAACACAGTACATACACAGTTTGGTACTATGTGCAGTTTCAGGCATGGAGTTTTGGAATACATCCCACTTGGATGAGAAGGGGTACTCTATATATTTGGATTTACTTCTGGTCTCTCTATTCTGTTCCATTAGCCTTTTTTTAAAGGCCTTCTCTAATCTAGTATGATCTCAACTTCACCTGATTACATGCGTAAAGGCTCTATCTCCAAATAAGGTCACATTCACAGATACTGGAGGTTAGAACTAGAACATATCTTTTTTGGGTGCACGATTAAACCTACAACAAGTAGTAATAATAGTAATACTGCAAGAAAAAAAGTATACTGCAAACCAGGTTTTGGTCTCCCTCTTCATTAATTTTCATTGCTATGGCTACTACTGTTTAGCCCAAATAATGGTACAAGTTTATTAAATGTATTTGCTACCCTCCACTCTTGACCTCTTCACTTCCAGTGACACCTGGTCTCTGCTGCTATATTTGTACCTGACTTAGCTTTCACTGCCTAATCTATTCATGTGGATGATTCATTGAATGTGAAAAATCAGATAATTATTTTAGCTGTTGATAAGTTACTTCCTTCCAGATGTCTCATCCTGGAGCAGTTTGTGAGCAAGTGTTACCACACGTCCTGATCTGACTCAGGCATCTGTAACTTCTGAAATCCTTGAACTACAGTTCATCGCAGAAAGGGGATCCCACACAAGCCACCTGGCTTAGCCAGAGAAAGAAGTCTTTGCTGATCCCTGTTCTAAGATGAAACATTTATCAGTTTAATGCACATGGAATTTGAAGATAGAAGAGATGAGTTAAAACTCTCACTTTGCAAACATTGATATTGGGACATGTAGGTCTAGGGGTCATCTACAGTGGCACCATCCTGCACAGAACTGAGCTCCCATTTTTGCAACACTCCATAGCCCAAAGCAAAACTAGAGCAAGTCCCATGACTCTCACCTGGCCATAGGAAACATTCCAGTTCCTCAGAAGAGATAAATCTTGTTTCACATACAACTCTAAAAACAATTGAAGAAAATGTACATTCTGGTTTTGCCAATTCTAGGTGAGTGAACTCACATTAATTCAACCCCTAAAATAAAATTTCTTCACGTATAAAATAAGAAGAAATAGCTCATAGTTTCATTGTGAGAAACAAGGAAACCAATCTATCTAAATTTTTATCACTGTTATAGAACACAGTAAGTGTTTAAACCTATTGGGGCTCAGACATACTACCCCAAAATATGGCACCTTAGAATTTGAAAAAATAGCAGAAGCAGAAAGGTCACTCTCTGATCTTCCCTCACTTTTCTCTGTGACAGCCACCCATAGAAGTATTCTCTGACCTACCTCTACTGAAAGTAGGTCATAAAACACTCGTGTAACAGGAGTCTTGCCCTATATCTGGGGGCCAAGAAGAATCTGAGCAAACAGGCCTTTCTAGGTCCCTTACCCAGCTTATTATTATTAGACCATACCTTTTTGTCCAATCATACTTCTACATGACTCTATTTTTCATCAAACTTAACCATAAAAATACTGTTTTCCCTGGGTCTTTTGGTTTTCATTTCTGAAAGCTTCCATGTCACGTGAAATTTTGGTTCAATACATTTGTTGTGCTTTTCCCTTGTTAAATCTTTCTTTTGTTACAGATACACAAGCCATGAACCTTGTAGTGGATGAGGAAAATATATTACTTTTTCTCCCCTACACTTAATAAATGTTATTTCCTTCACCTCCCTCAAAAACCTCAATAGAACTTACAGTGTCATCAGTATCAATCTATTATGCTCTGCTTTGGGTTAGGATTTTATAGTATATCTAAATTTATTTTGTTAAGTATTTGTGTCTACGATATTCCAAGTAATTTCCTTTAACTTCCTTCAACAACATATATTTATTTGCACACAGTTTTTTTTTCTCCGCTACCAAAATTAGTCACCTATGTTTGCACAGGTTTGTGAGCCAGACCTTTGAGATTAACCTTTTCCAACTTAGACAACCCCATGTATTTCAAATTAACAGAATAATACAGTACATAGAATTAAAGTAGGCATTTCCCCTTTCTTTTAATTTTAAAGTCCCTGAACTTTCTCTGAATACCTAGTGTGAAACAACCTGGCGGCAAAACATTATCATTTAAAATATGCAAAATTTCTCTAATTGTTGGCCTAACCTCTCATTTCAAGACACAAGACAAAAGCAGCAAAGCCACAGCAAAACACAAGAAAATTCATCTCAAAACTTTAATTAAAGAACTGGTTTTCTATACTTTACCAAAGGCTGGCTATGTAATTCACGGATTGCACATTATTTCAAAAAATACATCATAAACAAGTGAAGATCAATATGTCTCATTTGTTTATAATTTATAATTAATAACATAATTTCAATAAAGTAGGATTTTTTTTCCAAAAAATAAGGAACTGAATACATATTTGTTCACATTTGAAAGCAAATGATGTGCCAGAACTCATTTTCAGGGTAGAGAGAAGATGTGAAGAAGAAAGAAAACTTTTCAAAATAAGAACCATTTAAACATTGATACATTATGTGAATGAAAAATGTAACTGCAACAATGGGATGATAATGATTTGCCAATGAACTCTTATTACCGTGTAATTTCCTCTTCTTAAAGGATGTCAATTTTCAACTACCTCTACGTTGAATTTAGTATCCAATAAAAATGTTACAATATTTGTCATATTATTGTTGACATAAGTGTGCTTGGAGAAATTTATAGCCCTTGAAGTTTATAACATGTTTCCTGCTTTGTGAAATCAGGATAAAATCTGCTATCATTGGTAAATTTGACATGTTAGAGTCAAGACAAGCTGAGACTAAGAGTGATAGCTTCTGAAGAGTTAAACTTATGTATTTCAAGTTTTAAATAATTAACCTAGGCATGTGTGCTTGGGAAACATTGGGAAATGTCATAGTAATATTGATATGTGTTTCCCTAACTTGTAGAATATTTTTAGTACACTCCTCAAAAATATTTTCGCGTCTGTAATTGACATTGTTTCTATTTTCTGTCTTGCGTTTTAGCCAAATGAAGATGTCTAGTTTCTTTTTCTTTCATGAAAATATACTACATTTTAAGTATGTGAAGAATATCCATTATAGAAAAAGTGTTACAGCAGGGAGTGGTGCAATGTGCACTTTTTAAATTTATTCATACAATCACTTCACAACTCTATGGGTGTTTACTCTGAAATATCTGAAGTATCTGAAGTATATGACAAAGCCCCTTTCTCTAAAAAGTGATACTGTATTTCTTATTGTTTACTTGGAAATAATTTCAAGCTCAAGGTGAAGTTGCAAGATAGTACAAAGAACTCATGTATACTCTTTACCCAGATTTATCAAGGTTAACATTTTGCCTCATTTGCTTTATTATTGTACACATCTACATGTCTACATGTATACACATTTTGTTCCTGCTCCTTTACTCTTATATACTTGGCAGTGTATTCCCTAAGAACAAGAGTATCCTTTCAGAACCTCCATATAGTTAACCCTTTAAGGAATTTAATATTCATATACTCTTTATGTAATCTACTGTACATATTGCAACTTTGTCAATAATACTCTTTATAGCATTTTTCTCCCTCCGGTCCAAGATCCAGTCCAAAATCAGGTATTGCTGTTAGTTGTCATGCTTCTTTAGTTTTCTTTAATCTGAAACATTTTCTCAGCCATTCTTTGTCTTTCTTGACAGTAACAGCTTTGAAGAATACAAGCATTTTCTTTTAGTAATGTGTTTTAATAGGTGGTAAACTCACAACTAATGGAGGTGGAGTGCACTGTATAGGGGAAGGGCATGCTTGTATCCTTGGCCTGGGCAAGGCAAATGCATTACATGTAACCAAAATGTTTGTACCCCCATAATATCCTGAAATAAAAAATAAATAAATAAAATAAAATTCAGTTGAATAGTTTTGGGAAATTTTTTTAAGAGATCCTGCAAGCTCTTGGGAATTCAGTTCCTAAAACATACATCCAGAACTTGATGCCTTCCTTGCTATGGTTATAAAAATGATCATCTATTCTCTTTATGCATAGGAGCTTTCTAAAGACTTCCTTTGACAATTTGGGAAAACATAGGAACAAAGGAATATTCTGGCTCTCATGTCTAACCCTACTTGGTTTCTCTAGTTAGATCCTGCCTTTGTGAATATAAAATTTTTATAAGAGCAGACAATGCGATAAATCATTGCTCTTAAATATTTGGTACAAGGGCCATATATCTAAGAACAATTTCTTAACCCTGGCAAATGAATTATTATTCCTGTGGCTACAGTCTAAATTATATTTTCTCTAAGTAGAACAACAAGCCACTCAGGAAGCCCATTTACTCAGCACTAGTGTCAACCATATGAACATTTTAAAAGACAGTGATAACTTGCTTTTAGACAGCATTGCAAATTAAAACTAATAAAACAAATCTCATTTGTATTCTGCTGGCAAATATCCCACTAGCTATGCCACTCTCTTCTTCATGAACATTCTAATTTTTTATTGATTTCAATACAATCTCAGGAATCATAAAAAATTTAGTTCCGCTCAGGGTTAAGTACAAAACATATTTTTTTAAATTCCAGAGTGAGTTCTATAAATCATTTAATAATCTATTCCAAATATCATGTGTATTTTCCTTCAATTCTTATATAGAACATTTTTAATCATACAATCTGGATGTTATGTGCAAATGAATGGCAGGTTTTTGACAATTCTTTTCATTTGCCAATTAAAATTAAGATTCATATTAAATTCTAAATGGTATTTCTTTCATTGAGGAATGGGGTTTCCAATATTTACCATCATGTATTCTAAAATGCCAACAGACAAGTGTGGTACAAGAAAGTCTAAACTCATACTTTGGTTCCTGTTACTGAACTATTTTATTCCTTTGCCAACTGATTTAAAGAAGTGAGCAATGCACCATCAAATTTACATATAGCTAGAAACACAGAAAAATCTGTATCAAGACCAGTCCTAATGAGTTATTTCATCCATCCCTTTATTAAAGAATGTTTATGGGACATCTACTTTGTGTCAGGCATGTTGTAAGCACTGTGAGACAGCGAATAAGCTCTTTGCCTCTTTGCAACTTAACTGGGGATTGGCAGACAATGTAAACAGGAAACGAACAAGATGATTTAGATGTTAAAGTACTATTATGAGGAATGATGTGAAAAACAGTCAGCATGGAGTTCCGTTAGATTGGGTAGCCAAGGACAACCTACATAAGAGAACATTTGGGCTGATGGACGAAAAAAAGCCAATCGGAGCCAGAGATCAACAGCATTTTAAGCAGAAGAAAGAGCAAGTACAGGTATACATGTGATTCCTTCTTTCACTTGAACACTTAGAGGTCATTGCAGGGTTATTAATTGGTCTAATTTCAATATGCGGTGTCTGAGGGAATAGAGAAGCCTGAGAAAAGGGAGAGAAGCAGGGAAGCAGCTGGTTGGTGGAACAATGTGAACACGCATGTCTATGGATTAAGTTCGCCACCTTACGTGGGTGCCATTCATGGCACATAAAAACAACTATAATAGTAACATCAAAGATCACTAGTCACACATCACCATAATAGAAATAATAATAATGAAAATGTTGAAATATTGTGAGAATTACCAAAATATAACACTGGGACATGAAGTGAGCATATACTATTGGAAAAATAGCATGATAGATTTGCTCCATGCAGGGTTGCCCCTGACCTTCAATTTGTAACAAATTCGATATCCATAGGACACAATATCTGCAGGGTGTAATAAAGCAACGCACAGTAAAATGAGATATTCCTGTATAAAGCTCTTTAACTGGAAACCTTGACTTGTTTAACAAAGGAAGAGAGGCAGTGTGGATGACACTTAATGGGTATGCTAGGTAGTGCTCGAACATAAAATTAGAGAGGAAGGTAAGGGCCAGATCATAAAGGCCCCGATAAGCCATGACAGGTAATCAGACTTGACTTTTTAAAGGAATGAGAAGTGTTCAGCAAATGTGATATTCTGTTGTCACTGTTTCTGCAACATTTATTCCTCCTGATATGTGGGTAATACTGTGCCCCATGACTTGACTTTCCCTCCCCTCAGTAGCTTTCCTTCCAACTAAAACTGAACACAGTAAGTCCTCACTTAATGTCATCAATTTGTTCTTGGATACTGACTTTCAGCAAAATAACATCCTCGAATAACATCATTTTGTTCAAAGTTGTTACAGTGTTGATGAGGAAAAAAATTGACTTGGTTATATGTCGTTTTGACTACCTTAAGTAAAGACTTATTCTGTTAAATATAAGTCTAGTTAGTCTCCCCAATGCAGAAGAACAACAACTCCCCAAAACTCCCCACACACTAATAGATAATAGAACATACCTTGACATTCTCAAGACTCCTTAAGTCTTAATTATAGATATCTAAGACTTAGTTCCTAAAGAACTCCTCGTGTGGTCACTTCATCATGTCTTGAAAAGTTAATTCTAGACGCGTAATCAATCAGGACTGACCCAAAATCAAATTTCAGAAATGTGTCTTTCACATCATTCCAATTTTCTTGCTTTAAAAATAAAACAGCGAAAGTGTAGCAAAGAACAACAAAAGTAAACTAAAAATAAGCTAGTAATCTATGAAAAGATTCTTATTTTTAAGAATTTCAAAGATGTAGAAACATTGAGTAAAAATTATAAGTGCTTTCATCCTCACTCCATACATTGGCCCTCCCCTGCCTAAAGTGGCAACTATTGTCAGTGTGGGCATCACTCTAGATTTCATTTTATGTGTGTTTATAAAAATTAGATTTATTAAAACATTATGTTTCATATATAAATTCCATGTATAGATGGATCAATTCTCTGATTGTTTTGAATTAATTCAAACTGTATCTTGATGATTAAAAATCTTACGAATATATGTAGACCTGCTCTTTCTTTTGAATGGCTGTACGCTATCCATTGCATAAAATTTCCCATTATTTAAGCATTTTAAATTGATGGGCATATAGTTAATTCCTCTTTTTTCTATTAAAAACAGCACCCAATGAACAAAAGCTAAAAGTCAGGTGACAGATTAGTAAAAATATTTGTAATATATAAAATTAACATTTAGAGCATATAAATAAAATTAATGAGTAACTAGGAAAAATACATATCAAAATTGTGTAAATAATATAAATAAGCAGTTCACAGACTGAAAAATATATAAATGCGTGATAAAATATAAAATATACTCAACCTCACAAATAATTACAAACTGCTAACTATAAAAATAAAAATGAGATACTTTCACCCTCAGATTTGCAAAACAGATGTAATTGCATAAATAATGAAGGCAAAGGTTTTACAACACTTTAACTCATTGCTGGTTGAAGCACAACTATTTAAGTTGTAGAGGACACTTTAACTTTCACAGTTTCCACCATGGGAGACACTTACATATCCACCTAGGGAAACCTGCACATATGCACAGGAAGAGTACATTCTCTAACTATAATCCTCTTTCATTTTTCTCTGCTGAAAACTCCTAATGCTGCCCTCTGGTTGCTTTAAAGACTTTCCCAGTGGACAGTACTACCATTCCACCTGCCACACATATGTATAGCCACTTTCTAAGAATGCAATCATTTGCAATCATTTTAAAAGCATTCACTCTAAAGTATGAAAAACTAATAGTCCCCAAAATGGTCTCTTTTTTAAAGAAAAGATTACAAGGTAGAAATTATCATAAATCATTGAGATTGTATAGAGCAAGACAACATAAAATGAATTTCAGATGGTATTGAAAAACATTTTAGAGCAAGAGTCTTCTAGTGCCTGTATGATAAAGTGAGCACATTCAGAATTGTAAAGAGAAAGGGAAGATGAGAGAAAATTACTTTCTAGTTTTTCTAAAAGATTTTTTTTCTACAATGAATGAGAGAGAGGAAAAAAGAGGACATGCCCTTTTGTTTAAGAAAAAAAAAATTACAATAGAAAAAAATTAGGCTTACTCTACAGATTTATGGTGCTTTTCAAACCAAAATTATTAAATACTTTATGCTAAACATAAGTCAAGTATTAGAAACCTTCCCCTTTCATGCAATCAAGTTCTATGAATTTTCCCACTTTATATAACCTATTTTGGACAGATTCAAATAATTATATGGCTTATTTGCCTAAACAAACATCATTTTCCCCTGTTTTTTTAAATGCTGCAAGTTGATAGATATAATAACTATAGTAAATATATGTAAAGAGAGAAAGGGTGACCAGGCTCTAGATAAACTTTAATGACTAATGAAGGAATCAAGGTTAAGTTTTTAAAAAACCTATTACTTCTAGTTGAACTGTAAAAATATCACTGCAATGTTTTCTGGATTATCTCAATTTTATTAAAAAAAAAGTGGTTTTTAAATAGATATCACCAACTTCATTTTTTCCTTGATGTTTCTTGATACTTATGACTTAAAATGTCCTGCCAAATATTAAAAATGGAAAATGTCATCCTGTGAGGGCACTAAAGAATCAGAAAAACATTATCATAATTCATATATTATAAAACCATATTTTTCATCATTAAAGACATGAGACTACAAATACATGTTTTTCCTTCTGAAGAAAAGGAATTTATTCAAGTTTGCTGTAGTTGTTTCCCTCTTTAAAGATGTATAGTTGGGTGCTATTTGATTTGGAGTATTTGCCAAGGTTATTTGAAACTCCGTAATTTAAATTAAGGAAATTTGCAAAGGAGAATATGCTTTAACAGAATTTATGAGAAATTAAATTATAGAAAATTCAATTTACAAATTAAGTTTCTTTTCCTACAGCTTTCAGACATCGTTAACAAGTATGCAAGTGTTGATGGTTCAGAATGAGTGGTTTTCTTATAAATACTGTTTCTTTCTGAAGCCTTGTACTAAAACTTTAATAAAAGAAGGTGAAGATCATGCCTTATCATCAAAGTTAGCTTTACTATGTGAAAAACGTAGTCAAATGTATATTTTTTACTTTTCAAGGAAAATAATACCTTTTTTCCTGGGTCATTTCAAACTACATGTCATTTTGGGTTATACACTTACTTTTAATTACTTAATATTAATGACATTCTATCTCAGATCTACAAAACTGTATAAAGATGTCTGATTAAGACCTTATATTGCTTTGTTAATTAATTTTCTGTGATAAAGCTTAAAAATGGAGATATTTCTCCATGGCATGGTGATTCCATATAACAGGCTACCCTTCTTTCAGAATTGCACAATTATTAATAGGTTTTATTATGTTCACTAGGTTTCTGCTATTAAAATTTTAAATTTAATCATAAATATTATTGACAACACATTCTAATTTTGAGGTGGAACACTTTTGGATTCCATCTTTAATAATAATCAGATTGGTCATGAAGTCATATTTAATTTAGTCATTACATAAGAATTGAATGATAGAGATTATGATTTCACTATTAAAAACTCTTTAATTACTTTTTTAAAGTATAGAATAGAATGGTGCAATATACTTGAATCAGAAACCAGTGAACCAAAATCAAATATAGATTACTTTTTGCCCCATGATGGATGTGAAATTAACCAGGGAATTTTGTCTTGAGAATTTTTTAACCTTTTAATTATATATATATATTTATAATTTATGTAATTACATATTATAAATATGTAAATACTTATAATATAAAAATTATATATAATTTAAAAATATATATTATATGTAACATAATATAAAGTTACATGTTTTATAGTATAAATTTATATATTATAAATTAATTATAATCTACATTTTATAATATATTTATAATTATATAAAAAGGTGAAAATATGTTCATATATATACGTATATAAAAATACTGTACTTTTATAAAAATCAAAGCCAGGAATGTAGATTTTTTTGCACTAAGCTCATGCTTAAATCTTCTGTACTCTAAATTTTTATGTCAAGTGAAAAGTTTGAAAGGGAATTGAGGGCTGCCAAAAATGTTTCTGATTGCCTATTCATAAAAAAATTTATTGTGAGCTATATTGAGAGAAAAGAATCTTTAGCTCGAATGTGACAAATAATGACAATACCTAAATGTGCATTTATCAAATTAAGCTTCTAATTTCTTTGAGAAATGGCCTAGATCACATACAAAGTGAAGTTACAGAAAAAGTTTCTAAATAAATATGAGCACTAATATTATTGTTTATCATAGAGTTACCTAGTGGGAAATTCTACAATATTGTCTTTCTAAATTGTGATGAAATTTTTAAAAGTCTGTGTTACTATGTAATTAATAACTAAGTATGTTTGAACTTAGACATCTTAAATATATCTAAATTTCTTTTAAGGAATTTCTGTTTCTGAACCAGTTTATAATGTGCTTTAAAGGTGACCCTTCATACTAAAACCAAAGGTCCCTTTAGGGAAGGCTGGGACAAAGAAAGATTAATATTATAAATATTTGGTACTGTACCAGGGTCCTTCCTGTAGGGGACCTGGCCCCCCCTTCATTTACAGAGTTCTGGCTCAAGTCTGGGAACTGATTGAGGAGCTCTGATTCTTGGTTTTTCTGATTCAAGTTAGACTTTTATTCACTTGATCTAGAACTTATCTGCTTATATTGATCAAGTAAGAATTTGGTAGGCTTCTGCAAATACACTGAATGTTCATGTATACCCAAAATTTGTATGTTGAAATCCTAGCCCCAAAGTGAAGATATTAGGAGGTGGGTTCTTTGGTTGGGAGGCGATTAGTCATGAGGGCAGAGCCCTCATGAATGGGATTAGTTCCCTTATAAAGGAAGACCAAGAGAGATCTCCTTTCCCTTCTACCATGTGAGTTTATAGTGAGAAGACAGCCATCTATGAAGGAACCGGCCCTCACTAGACAACAGATTTCCCAGTGCCTTAATCTTGGACTTTCTATCATTCAGAACTGTGAGAAATAAAACCCAGTTTATGTTATTATGTTATAATAGCCCAAATGGATTAAGATAGATTCTTATCTATTTTACTTCTAGGAACACCATGATCGACTAGCCAACATCTGAGATTCACATTAGTCAAACTATTCTGATGGCTACTTTGACTCTACCCTCCATTATGGTAACCAAATTCACCTTGCTTCTGGCTGTTGAATGCCACAACTTGGCCCCTGCCACCCTAGAATCTAATTACTCCCATTGCATTTAGGTTTCATAGTTCAGTGACTGCAGCTCGCATTGCAATATCTTGCTTACAGAGAAGAGCAACCATAGAGCTCTGGAAGAATGCCGGGGCTCTCCTCATAAACTTATTTCTCATAGTTTTGGTGAAAGATACGCCTCCTGGGCGCTTCCGGTGTGGAGGGCTAGATTTTAAATGACAACTCTACTTTAATATTCCAGTCACCTAAGCCTTTGAATCTTCCTCTGCATGAAACCAAGACAGGTCTCGTATTTCCAATTAATCACTGTTGACCAGATTTTGGTTCATGTTTCAACCAATGAATCAAATTGTTAGATCTTTTTCTAAGTCCCTGAGTTGCAAAACTAAATGCAGAATCTCTGTTTATTGGGCCCATATTGATAAATTCTACCTGATCCAACTTATGATTCTTCCATCATTATTCCACATCCCTAGTATCCATTCCCACACATATTCTCTGGATCTGTCTGCATAAATTAGGAAACTCGAGTAGCTCTTTTGGAGAGTAGCATGCCTCTTCATGGATCACACTTTGTCTTGAAGCAAAAAAGGGTTATGGGCATTCTACTTTCAAATATTTTCAAATTTTCACCATTAAGGTCTTCTGAATTAAACTAATATATGGGGGCATGGCACCTTGGAGAATACCATTTGGTATAGTTACAATTATTAGATTATTTTTATGAAAACACTTAGCCTTTGCCCTGAAGAGAAGGATAGAAATACAGCAAAAAAGTTTTTACCCTGTGAGGGCATAGGTGTGGACTTCCCGAAGAAAAAATAGATTTGTTCCCTTCTCAGAAACCCCTCCCAACCTCCTCCCAAATTGGTAGAGAACATCATAAAAGAACATTCAGTTCAATTAAACAAATAATAAGTAATTCTACGTGGTAGATCACAGGGCCACATGTAGCCTTCTGGATCCTTGAGTGTGGCCTTTTGACTGAATCCAAATATTACAGAACAAATCCCAATAAAGGTATTTGTCCTGTGAAGTTTGGATTTGGTGGAGGGGCCTCACTTGGGGATCTGGAGGGCCACATGTGGCCTTGAGGCCACTAGGCAACAAACTAGGTGAGATGTGGTAAGAGTAGGAAACACAAATATAAGGTATGGGCAGAGAGAAAAAGAGCTTACAGTGGACATTTTCAATTGAGCAATAGAGGCAAAGCCAGACTGTCATGGATCGAGAATTTAATATTTTTTAAGTGAAAATCACAAGACAGACTATCAGAAACTCAAATTTGAAAGATACTTCTTTGTGACACACTGAAGCTCATGCAATTAGAAGTTGGCAGATATCTTATGATTCCAGTCCAGGGATCTTTCCATTGCAATACCTGCCTCAGCTCCTGCCTACACAAGGAAAATATTCTGTTTGAGGGACAAAGGAAACTTAATATATCCAATTATGAAGTGGTTTCTTTTACAACTAAATACTTCTGTAATCAGGCTATAAGTAACTATCTATTTTCTATGATGTTTTTACTCTCAGCAAGAGGTTTCCAGTTGATCATATGTTGCTCTAGTTGATTGCTGTTAGATATCAGCTTCTGAATTCACATTTATTCTTGAATAGATCATCCATACGTTATCTTTTTACTGTCACACAGGTAAATACTTTCCTTCCTATCTTATGGCTCTGTGTTAACAAATCATTAGGCACCCTGCCATTGCCTCTTGTTCTAGGGAAAAGAAAACATATCCATATGTTTTGTTTTGTCATTCTTACTTCCCTGTAGCAACTTGTTATTCTTTCAATTAACAAATATTTTTAATGGTCTATGTGATAGTTGTTATGGCTTTTCATAAATATTCCGCTATTTCTCTCCTACGTTTAGTAGAATTATTCTCTCCTGCCCAATTTTAAGTTAGATGTGGCCATGTGACTTGCTTTGGCTAATTAGATACAAGCAAAGTGATCTATCTCATTTCAAGGAAAATACTCTAAGAACCCAGCAGCAAGTCCCCATTTTCTTCCTCCTGCCAGTGAGATTTTGAAAGAATGTACAAATATAGAGCCTAATTTTGCCCAGGTCCCTAAGCAATACCTACTTTGGAATTATCTGAATAAGCAATAAATCTGAGACTTTGGAACTATATGTTACTAAAACTACTAAAATTTGTACATTGAGGGGTGTCACTTATGTAACAAAAATCTAGAATATGTGGCATTATTTACAGTGATATATAGGTGAGAAATTAGGAGAATTTTTCAAGGGTAAACAAAAGAGGATTGATGTTTTGAAAAAAATCAAAGATTTGATAAAGCTGTTACCTATTGTAACTTAGTAAAAAGATCGGGACTCTAATGAGCTTGCAGATCTAGAAGAGGACAGAAAACAGAATATTTGCACTTCACAATGTGTTGAAAGAAAGAGCTAAGCTCAGAAAAGATTTGGTCAGCTTGAAAAGGGATTGAAGAGAATAAGGAGAGGTGAGGCAACTGCTTCTCAACTCCAACAGGTAGAATATAAAGATATGAAGAATCTCGATCAACAAAGGGATATTAAATTTTAGCATTGCGGCTGAATTAAATTAAGGAAATAGTGGATATCCTTACTGGTAAATCTTCTTATTTGGTTATGATATCTCTGAAAAGATACAGGATATGATCCTGAGCAAATACTTTCAACTGGAAGAGAAAAATTTCTCTAGAAAAAAATGACAAAGTATTTGGTTTTCACTGTGAAAAATGCTTTGCTCAAGGTACTCATTACTAAGTCTAAGGAGAAAAGATAGAGTTAAGAAAGCAAAGATATATCACATATTAAGACTAATGTTTTAGAAAAAACACTGCAAAAGAACTGTGAGCATGGATTTTGACCCATGGAGGTCACTGAAATCAACTATATAAGACTATTACAAAGTTTTTTTGAGATAATTGTTTTACCAAAAGAATCGGAAGCCTGGACAAAATAGACTAATTGCTTATAGGTTAAAGTGACCCACGGGGTCCTACCAAACTACAGGCAGGAAGTGGGCTAAGAAAGAACTCAGGGCCCAAGATGGCCACATTCAGGAATGCCTGTAACAATAGTGGCTAGAAAAACAATGTAAAAGGAAGAGCTTTCTAGAAGGTAGAACAAAGAGCTGTGGAGAACACTGGACAAAGGAAGTACTACCAGGAAGTGAGCTCAGAGTCTACTCAAGATTACTCTCCTACAGAGGATGGGTCCCTCATAATGACTGTCCCTCAGGATGACAGAATTGCTGCTGCCAATCATCTGCATTATGTTTTACTTTTTTTCCCCTTTCTAAATGGAAATATTTACTTCAGTTATTTCTTCGTTTATCATCTGTGTCTTACAAGTATAATACTTACTAGGATATTAAACTTATCTGCTCACTCCATATCTCTACCTAAACACTTAATATAGGTGGGAACAAAAAAAAATGAATTTGCTGATTGATCTAACTTTAAATTCAAGACTACAAATTTCAGTAGTACTCAACAATGCCTATTTTTTCATACTCTGTGCAAATCATTATTCTTTCTCCACTTACCACAAACACTATATACCTTCTCCAGCCCCTCACTATCTGCTGATGAGAAAATAAATACAAACAAAAGAGAATTCTTCTATCCTCATAAAATGTAACTGACCAGCATTTTTTTCACTCTCTTTCCTCCATTATGTTATTACTAAGGAACTGTCTTCCCCTCTATCAATGGCCAATTCCACATTGTGCAAATATTCCCTCTCTCCCTGCATCAGAAATTTATCTCCTCCTTCTGAATATTCCAATTAGCCTTTAAATATCCAATATCCTCTATCTCCCTTCCACACATTCTTTTTCAATCCTTAGTAATAGTGAACATTCTGAAGAACTGTCTATAATTTCTCCACTTCCACATTTCAGATACTTGCTTCAGTCGAGTCCATCCAGGCCTTCTTACTCTATTTTTATAGCCCTCTATAAAATTGCCCTTCCCTTGTTTGCAATTCTACCTTTTTTCTCTCTCTCAGTGTGCTCCAGCCACAATTTATTGTTTGTCCTCCTATTTCTCCGATACACCAAGCTGTGTTTCTCCTCAGAGCCTCTGTACTCTCTCTTCTCACCTTCCTTCTCATCATTATTCCATTCTACAGAAATACAAGTTCCTCAGAGACATCTTCGCTAAAGACCCCAATGTAGCCCTAACATGGCAATCACTATCACAAAAACTTGTTTTCAACAGTTTTTTTCACTACCTAAAGTGATCACTTTCACCTGTTTCTTCATGTTTGATTTGATGCTCCACACTAAAATGTGAATTCCAAGAGGGCAAAGATCTCAGTCTTTTTCACCAAATTTCTTCAGTGTCATGGAGTTTGGATTTTATGGATATTTCTTGATACCAGCATGGTTTCAGACACTTGATACTCTGTTCCGTCTCAGTCCTTACATTTCTCAAAATCATGGGCCTTTATGTATACCCTGATTCTTTCTAGACTTCCACGTTGCCTCTCTGTCTTCTAGATCCACCTCAGCTAACTGCTCAGCCCTGGCATGAAAGTTCTTTTCATTAAGTATAATATAAAACCATCACAGGAAGAGTCGTGTCGTTTAAAACTTACAAGTAAAATATGATCTGGTTCCCAGTCATTTCCACATCTTGCCCTAATTTCCAAATGAGAAAGAGAAATGAGAAGGAAAGAAGGGCGATGAGTGTATGGAAAAAACAAATTAGAAAGCAGCTCAGAGAAAAAGATAAGAAAACGTGGAAATGTCGTTTATATGAGTTTGTTTTAATTCAGATATTACTTTGTGTGTTATAATATTTTAGTACATTTTTGTCAGTGTTTCTGAATCTCTACATCTTATTCTCTTATCTCTAAAAAGTCAGGAATTTTTAAAAATATTTAAATTTGGTTTTCATTATTAAAATATATAAAAATACGTGAAAATCCTAAAGCATAAAAGCACATGAAGAAATTAGTTACACATGACTGTTTCAAAACTATTACATCAGCAAGCTAACTATATGCAAATCACATAACTTTCATTTGCAAGCACACAGATATTTAGCCAGGCCTATGTTGACATCATAAAAATATTTGTAATAGTATTATTAATCTTATTAATTTTTGTTGTCTACCTAGTAAACAGTGCCATGTAGTGGTACTAGACTTAGTTCTGCTGCACAGATATATTCATCTAAAAGTAGCTTTAGGATTTATGTTTTGAATCAAACTGGTATCTTTGTGTCTGAAGCAAACTGCTTTCATATTATCCTTGTAAGCAATATAAAGACTGTAGCACAACCATTCAGTTAGCCTCAGAAGTATCTGTTTGAAAAAAAAATTCACTAAATGTTCTGTTTTTGCCAACAAATATGCAGCGGCTTATTTCCTTATGGAGTATCTGTCTTTTTCAAATCTCTGTTGCTGCCTTAACCAAATCAAAGACGTTACGTCTTGGCTCACAGTCACAGTACACAGCTGTGTTTATAGGTGTTATTGACAAGGGAAAATGCATCCAGTGCACCAGGACAGAAGCAAAGTTGTTATATAGAAAGAAGAGAACATGTGATGTATTTTAGTGCAAAGGAATTTCTTTTGACATTTCTTCACTTAAGTTTTTTTCTTTTCTTTTTGAAATATTAGAAAAGATATATATGAAAGCTAGTTATTTAAAAAGTACTCTTCAAATACATTTTTTAATAATTTAGATAATGATCTCGAAAAAAATGTCAACATTTTCTGAAAGGTTTAAACATGAAAGGGCCGAGAGTTAAATTCCAAAAGAAATATGACTAGCAAAATGAAATCAAGGTGACATATTAAATAATTATTGGACTGTAGAAAAAAATCATCTCAATATTTTTAGGGAAAATAGATGACACAGAAAAAATGTTTATATAATCAATCATGCTAGATAGACATAAGGAAATGAAGATACTAATAAGACTATCATATTTTTTTACAATTGATTATTTACAATTTTACTGGGTTTAAGAAAGAACAATTAGTTAAATATCAAAAATCAAAAATTTGGAAATGGAACATCAAGCTTATAGTTGAAATAAAAAGGAGAATGGGAATAATATGATTTTGTACACAGCAATTCCACTTCATTTTAATGTTAGGGAGTGATGGAGAACAAGCTGAGATTAACAAATGTGAAAGTGGGAATTTTAAACACTCTTTAAAGAATTATATGTATAATTTTGATACATGGTTGATGATGAAAATTGGTACAGTTTTTAGAGGATCATTTGGCAGCAGGTATCTAGTGATATGAAACTGGACATTTCTCACTTTGCAAAAAAGAAAACCATTGAAAATATTTTTCCAAAGTAATTTTCTCCCCAACACAATATTTTTACCTTTGAGATGACAAGTATGACTGCAGTGGTGATTCATCTAGATTATTAAAAATATCACTGTGCTCCATAGCTGCCCAAGAGAGTTGCAGAGAAAAGTAAACATTCTTTAAAATTTTTCTCTTTTACTGCAAGTCATCTTTCCTTTAAAAAAGGTCTAGAAAAACATGTATAGCACAGAATGTACTTTGTCTTTCACAGACAAAACAGAGATTTAAATAAAGGACTATGGCTACAGGCTATTGTAAGTAATGAATAAACCAGAATGCTTACTCTCTCATTTCCTTCTTAACACTATTTTCTTTTTAACTTTATTGTCTCCTAGCCTCCTCCAAACTGATTGGTCCAAACCAGAGTGGGACTGAATCGTTGTGATGGAAATGTATGCCTAAGCAATAGTTCAGCAAATGATATCTCCCATGCTTTCTCTGTTTTGTCCACAGAAACGTACTAAAACAATTCATTATCCCTTATCTTTCTACATAAAAAATAATAAGATAAACCTCAAAAAAAGAATAACTTTCTAAATGTTAGTGTCATGTTTCCTAAATTTGATATTCATTTTGTATTTATTCCTTCTCTCACTTCTTATCAAGACCATAATATAATACAAAAACTAACAAATATTATCAATTTTAATCCCTATTAGCATATTTCTCAGTATAAAGAAAGAATATTGTAGGATCAAAGTAGTTCCTAAGGATGTTTTAGAAGACATAATATTTAAACTAAGAGAAGACAAAGTAAAGAAGCATATTGAAGAGACAGTTTTCCTAGAGCAGTATCTCAGTCCATTTCCTGTTGTTATAATAGAATATCCCAGACTAGATAATTTTTAAAGAAAAGAAGTTAATTTAACTCATGCTTCTAGGGTCTGGGAAGTCCAAGAGCATGGTGCCAGCATCTGATAAGGGCTTTTTTGCTGCATGATAATATGGCAGAGGAAAGTATATGGCAAGAGAGCAAGAGCACTGGAAAGAGCTCACTTTCCTAACAAACCCACTACCATGATAGCAAAATTAATTCATTCATGAGGTCAGAGCCTTCATTACTCCATCATCCATTTATGAGAACAGAGAGGATTAAGTTTATAAGACATGGACTTTTGGAGGACACATTCAAACATAGCAAGCAATAAGTACATGTTGTTTATTTTAGGCAGAGTAAATCCTTTGGAACTTCTTGAAAGAGAAAATAATCAAAGTATTATATTAGAAATTATAACTTAGGTCCACAGACTACTATCCATGGGCTTAATCTGACCTCCTCAAGCTAAGAATCCTTTGTACATTTTTAAATGGTTAAAAAAACAGAAATATTTAGTAATATAAAAGTTGTATAAAATTCAAATTTCAGTGCCCATAAATAAAGTTTTTTGAAACACAACCACAATCACTTAATTATGTATTGTCTATGGCTGTTCTCATGCTGTGATGGCAGACAAGTATGTAAGTAGTTGTGGTCTGAGGTATTCCCCAATAGGTAGGACCATTTCCCCCCTTCGCTCATGTTCTAGGTAGATTGAGAAATTAAAATGTAAAGCAAATGATATTCTAAAGATATGATTTCATTAAGTAATGCAGATAATATGGGAGAATAAGACATATTTATGGAGTAGTGGAACTTTCTAGTATTAAGTCTCACTTTAGAAGGATTTATCCATTAAGTCAAAATAAGTACTGGGCAACTATAGGCTCCCCTATGAGGGGCAGGCCCCTTTTACCAGATGGCACAGAACAGGAGACATATTTCCTATAGGCATTTACATCCCCAAAAAGGAAGACATGTAGTGGGCATAAGTTCCTCATGCCCATTTTTAAATGACAAACTCACTAATTAAATAAATAAATCCCACTCTCCAGGGGAGGAGTGATCACAAGGTAGAGAGAAGCTACGAGTATCTTCTTCTCATGAAAAATAAAGGAATGGGAAATAAATATTCTACCCCAGCTATCCTCAAATTTTTTATTTTATTAACTCTCTGGCCTTAAACAATAAGGGAATTTTCAACCACAGGTATGGCTATCCTCTTCAGGAAAAGCAGTAGCTCATGGACAGTCTTGTCCCTACCTTCCTCGTGTATAAACAACTTATCTGCTATGGCTTCTCTTGGGACCACTGGCACAAAGTATAGATTTTGCACCTAAGGCTCTAAAATTTCTCAGAACTATATACTAATAAAATTAACTCTAAATTTACTCTGAATCAAAGCTTTACATCCAACCCTTACACTATTTCCTATCCAAAAGTTTCTAGACAAGTTGTCTGGCATAGCCTATTTAAGCTTTTATAAATAATAAAATTAAAGCCACCATTCTGATAATGCCATAATAAAATGAATAAAGAAACTTCAATCATAAATTCCGAGTAATAATAATACATTCCCAATTAGAATGCAAATCTCCTTCTTCCATAACCAAATTCCTAGGGATAACCTAAATACTGAAATTATATTTCCTCACAAGTTAAAGTCTAAAGAAGCCAATGTGCCTGTTGTTCACACTCCCAATAGTCAATAACTCTTGGCCGGGCGCGGTGGCTCAAGCCTGTAATCCTAGCACCCTGGGAGGCCGAGGTGGGCGGATCGTTCTGAGCTCAGGAGTTCGAGACCAGCCTGAGCAAGAGCGAGACCCCATCTCTACCAAAAGTAGAAAGAAAATTAATTGGACAGCTAAAAAAATATATAGAGAAAAAAATTAGCCGGGCATGGTGGCACATGCCTGTAGTCCCAGCCAGTCGGGAGGCTGAGACAGTAGGATTGCTCGAGCCCAGGAGTTCGAGGTTGCTGTGAGCTAGGCTGACACCACGGCACTCGCCCCAGGCAAGAGAGTGAGACTCTGTCTCAAAAAAAAAAAAAAAAAAATAACTCTTGCCTCTTCTGTCTGCTTTTGTGTCTGGGTTTTATATTTCAATTATTATTGCCATTTGTACCCTGGTTTCTCAACAGCAGAAATATGGGAGTATTCTCCATCACTTACTACATATTCCACAAATATGCGATTGCCATGCCCTAAGAGGTCATCTCCTAACTCGTGCCCAGGTCTTCTATTTTAGTTGATAGCCGCCTAGGGAAAACTTTTTATCATCCGTCAAATGAACTATTGTGAAAGCTTCTTGCAGGTCTCCTGACTTCAGTCCCTTCTTCTTTCCCCAGAATTCACACTAGGCAGAATTTGAACCTGATTCAACTATGTCTACTGACATGGTAAGTTCTCCTATATAGATTAAGTGGGAAAAAAAAAAACAACACATTAACATAAAAAGGAAAAAAGCATCAGCTCCTTATAAGAAATGGAGAAGGAAACAATCAATATTTATTCATTCATATAAATGGATAGATGAACCATATAAGCATTTGGAAATATCAACTGTTTACAGTGGTTACCTCTCGAGAAAAAAGACAAGAGGACTAATTTGGGATAGGCGAATATGAAGGTGGAATGTTATATTTTATTTCAACATAACTCTGTATTATTTAATTCTTCTAATAACACAGAATATCACTATGCATTATTTCTTTTGTTAGAAAGAAAAACAATGTCCGAATATATATAAAGCAACAACAGTGTAATAAAATACAGCATCTATGTGAAACTATGTAAAACCATAGTCACAGCATCTAGTCAGTAGGCTTTCCTTTGGTCTGGGTGTGAAGTGGTAAACTTCTTGTAGGAAGGTAGTAATGGATAGTGGAAAGTGATGACAGAGAAAAAGGGGCAAAGCCAAAACACATTTGCAATGGAGAAGCTTGAAAATCTGTCACCCAGCCTAGCAGATAAAAGAGAATTAAATATCAAAGTTTACTTCAGGGTTTCCATCTTGACAGGAGTGATGATTTACAAGTGATAAAACTGGTTTATATTAATATAAGACATAGCTTGTGGGTTGTCAGGAAAAAAAGAAAGTCATACTTTTTCAGGCGATGTTTTTATTTCCATCTTAACTGGCTGAGTTTGATATGATGGTAAGACAATCGGATAGGGATGTCATATATGTAGTTAGAGCTGCAGTCTCAACAGCAAAGTTAAGGCAGAAGATTTGACTGTTTTTTTTTTTTTCTATTGAGTATAAAGGTAATAGCTGGATCTGTGAGTCCTTGTGTCAAAGGAATAAAATGAGAAGGACCAAAAGGCTGAATGTAAAACTTTAAAAAGAGTCATGAAAGAAAATGAAAGGTAACAATAAGAATAGAATAGATAAAGAATGTGGAAAATACAGTCAAAGGACTCAAAGGAAGAAAACATTCCAAGCAACGGTGGAAGATCAGATTTTACGGTGATATCAAGGATGAGTGTGTATAAGAAAAGTCCTTTGAGGCTGGGCGTGGTGGCTCACACCTGTAATCCTGGCACTCTGGGAGGCCGAGGCAGGAGTATTGCTTTAGCTCAGGAGTTTAAGACCAG
>RJWJ010022465.1:0-26839 GCA_004363605.1 Indri indri | reverse complement strand
ATATTTGCCTATGACTATAGTAACTTAAAACAAAGCAACCTCAAATTAATATTCATTTTAACTTGACAACTAAGGTAAGCAAAAATAAACAAAATTACCTGAAAATCTCTAAAATGACAAGTAAAGTATGACTCTTGAGATGGAAAAGTAAAAAGTCCAATTCCTAATTACTTTTCCACCACATTCCATGTCTATTCATGACAAGTGTTTGGGGTTTAAGTGACAAAATTTAGACAAATGGACAAGCCATGGTTTAACTTAATATCGTATCAAATATCAACAGTATGCATAGTATAAACTTGGATACTCACAGTATGCCTTGTCATCAGAAAGGCATGCTATTATTACCAAATTAAAATGCATAAATATGCTAGTGTCCTGCCCTTCAGCTTCAAAGCGGAGTAGCTAAGGATCAAGACACCAACATTACAGGCATTGGTAATCCCAGTTAATTCCTGCAGCCCAATGTGCTAACCATATATGGCAATGGCATGCCTTGCGGTTCACAGCCAAGGGGCTCTGCAAAGAAAGCAGGCTCTGGGAGGCCCACAGATCACGAACGTTGAGCTCCACATGGGCAAGAGAGCAAATGGCCCATTCTTCTCATTTGCCAAGTGTGCCTCTCATGAAGTAAGAGATACAGTTACCTCTGGGATAATGCCCACCGCATTGCCCCCACTAATAGACCCAAAAATAAAGAGAACCGTAAAATATTTGATCTTGAAGAGTGGCTCAGCTTACTTAATGTAGTCTTCTTGCTGCATGTGGCTATGAGAGAGTAAATGGTCAACACAAAGGTGGAGTGAGGTTGAGGAAGAATCAGGACCCCACTTGTCTTTCTTTTCATCTCTTTCTGAGAGTGATGTTACAGAGTGGTTAAGAGCTCTAAATTAGGCTGTAACTCTCCTGCTTTGCAATTGTGCTTCTGTTTTATGTTAATTGTATGCACGATTCTAGGTCAATTGATTTGCATCTCATTGGTGAAGATTAAACAGGATCCTGCAGGGCAAGTATTGCCACCAGGCCTTGCACAAGATAGGTGCTTAATAAATGCTAACTATTGATATAAATTATATCATTTATTCTCAATATCAAATGTAACATGAATTATCATTAATAATAAAGGAGGAAATAGGAAGACTGGGCTATTTTTAGTAGTTTACACCTTTGTTCCCTCAGAGTATCACCTTATTCTATATGTACGGTATGGAACTCCTGGGCCCCCAGTGTGACTATGGATGCTTGACCCAGCGTTTCTGTCATCAACCCGCATACTCCTCCTGCATGCGGCCTCAGAATCTGACCTGCACAGGGGATGCTGACCTCACTCACAGCCTGCTGAAAGTCCAATTAATTTCAATTTCAGTAATTTCAATTAAATTAAATTTTAATTGTAATTAAAGTAATTGGAAGGGCTTAGGTTTGCAAAATGCAGTGATTAGATTTATTAACAAGCAGAACACATAGCCATCGGGGCTCAGAAACTGATATCCCAAAATATGGTGCTTTGTACATGCTGAACTGGAAAAAAAAAAAAAAAGCCTTAAGTTCTCCTGATGTCCCCTACTCCTACTGTCTCTCCTTAAGCATAGGATAAAGATGTTGTCTGAAGTTCCCTTATTTGCCTAAAATCTGCCCCTACCAAAGAAGAAAACAATGACCTCTTGTCCCTTCCATGAGTTTTCATTAACTGAATCCATATTGCAGGAAGGAAGATTAAACTCTGGACAGACTTTCATCACAAACCATTGTACACTCTGTGGGCCCAACAGACTTTGCCCCAGAACACTGTATATTTTTCAAGCCCATTGAATTCCCCTAAAAATCATCTACCATCTCCCTGAAATCATCCACACTTCCCTATCTCCCTTTCCCCTAAGAAGTAGGGTATATAAAGGCCAGGTGTGGTGGCTCACTCCTGTAATCCTAGCACTTTGGGAGGAGGATTGCTTGAGGTCAGGAGTTCCAGACCAGCCTGACCAAGAGGAAGACCCCATCTCTACAAAAAATAAAAAAAAAATTACCTAGGTGTGAGTGTGCGCACCTATAGTCCCAGCTACTCAGGAGGCTGAGGCAAGAGGATCACTTAAGCCCAGCAATTTGAGGTTGCAATGAGCTATGATGATGCCACTGCACTCTAGCCCAGGCAATAGAGTGAGATTCTATATCAAAATAAAATAAAATGAAATAAAATATAAAAGTAGAATAAATATGTATATAAACATCTATACCCCATTGGTGATAATAAATTTGTAAAGCATTTTCTCTTATTAATCTGCCTTATTGTGAGTAGACTTTTCAATGAACCTTCTGAGGGCAAAGGGGAAAATCCCTTAGTCCCGAGGTAGCACAACCTTATTCTTAGAACAAGTCCTAGCGAGGTTTGGCAAACATGACTCCTCTTTCTTCGAAAACCCTACTCCCCTCTTCTGAGTCTGCCTCTTACTGCCCCACACTAGTCTAGGTTTCCTTTCCTTCCATGAACATTTGCAACTCTCCTGGATATATCTTATTAACTTCGTACTAGCAAAACAGCAAAGGTCTGAAAAAGAACAATAGATTCACCCTCAGATGTTATAATTCATAATGGAATAATGTGTGAGCCTTCTCTGGGTCATTTGCATTCAAAAGGTATTGATAGTTTAGCAAAGAAATTATCCTTCAGTTGTAGGATTTTAAGTAAGAAAAATAGAGAAATACATTTTGAGGCACATGGTTTTTCCAGTTCTCTCAAAAAATATATCAAGATCTGCCTACAATGTTAATGGATATTAGGCAAAACCTCCTTAGAAAAAAAAAATTTAAAGTTTAAAAAGAAATTACCTCCCTGTATGTTTAAGCTATTTCATGATTCAGTCCCCTGAGTGAATCTAAGGCTACCAGGCATCTATCTCAAAAACAATGAAAGAATTAAAGACTTTTCCAAGACTCCCATGGCAAGATGGCTCATGTGTCTGTACTAACTTTAATTTAGCCCAACAATTGAGCATTTGCTACGTGCAAGAAATACTAGGCAGCATGGAAATAGAAAAATTAATTAATTTTTGGTCAAGTGGCATGCATTCAGTGGCTTCTCTCAGTCAGAATTAACCTTATTTGCCTATTTGTCCCCAAATTTCTTTGTTATTGTTCAGTATTAGTACCCATCAGCTCCCTTAATTATATTGCTAATTGTATCTATCTTCCTCATTAAATGAGATGTTCTTCCACAGCAGGAACCATTTTCTAGACATTTCTGTATGCCCCAACACTTAACACAGTACCTAATCCTCAGTAAACACTCTTTGACAGCTAGGCCTGCAAATCCCAACCATATAGGTATTCCCCAGAGCTGATAAACAGGTAAAAGACCTGGAGGCTGAAGTAAAAGACCCACTTCCAAAATGAAGAAATTCAGTTACTGTAATGCAGAACTACAGTCAAAGCAGAAATTTATCACCTACTGTTTATTATGTTTCACGACAAAATTTGAGACACATTGTTAAATAATATTTTCCTAATTTGTAAATTAATATTCAAGTTCAGATAATAATATAAAATTACATCAATCACATGAATAAATACTCTTTCCTGAAAAAAAAATATTAAATATAATGACAAATTCAATCATTTAAGATCAGTTTGTAGCTTTTTAACTTAATTCAACTCCTATTTATTTATTTTTGTTGTTCCTATGATTGCCCTTGGGGTCTTCTTCATAAATTCTTTGCCTAGGTCAATATCTAGAAGAGTTTTTCTAACATTTTCTTCTAGAATTCTTATGGTTTCATGTCTTAGATTTAAATCTGTTATCCATCTTGAATTAATTTTTGTGAGTGGTAAGAGATATGGATCCAATCTTCTACACGTGGCTATCCAATTTTACCAGCACCATTTAGCCAAGGAAACAATCAACAGAACAAATAGATCTACAGAATGGGAGAAAATATTTGCATGCTATACATCCAATAAAGGGCTAATAGCCAGAATCTACAAAGAACTCAAGCAAATCAGCACGAAAAAAATCAAACAACCCATTAAAAAGTGAACAGAAGCTTTTCAAAAGAAGAGAGACTAATGGCCAATAAACATATGAAAAAATGTTCAATATCACTAATCATCAGAGAAATGCAAATCAAAACCACAAAGAGATATCACCTAACCCCACCGAGAATGGCTTTTATCAAAAAGTCCAAAAACAATAGACTCTGGCATGGATGCGAAGAGAAAAGAACACTTACATATTGTTGGTAGGACTAAAAACTAGTGCAACGTCTATGGAAAACAGCAGATTCCTCAAAGAACTAAAAGTAGACCTACCATTTGATACAGCAATACCCCTACCAGGTATTTATCCAAAGGAAAAGAAGTCATTTTATCAAAAAGATACTTGCACTTGAATGTTTATAGTGAATTACAATTGTGAATTACGATTCACAATTGCAAAAACGTGGAATCAACCCAAGTGCCCATCAATTCATGAGTGGATTAATAAAATATGATATATGTATACCATGGAGTACTACTCAGCCATAAAATAAGAATTAATAGCTTTTGCAACAATCTGGTTGGTACTGGAGACCATCCTCCGGAAGTACTGCAGGAATGTAAAAACAAACACCACATGTACTCACTATTAAATTGGAACTAACCAATCAGCACTCATATGCACAGATGGAAGTAAAATTTAATGGAAATCATGCAAGTAGTATGGGGGAGGAGGGGAATGGGTGGAATCATACCTAATGGGTTCAATGTATACTATCTGGGTGATGGGCACACTTACAACTTTGACTCAAGCAGGACAAAAGCAATCTCATAACCAAAACCAAAATTTGTACCCCCATAATATTCTGAAATAATAATAATAAAAGAGCATGAAAAAAAATAAAATTAGGTTGTAATCTTATTTTACTACTAGTAAGATTGATAATATCTTACTAAATCTAGTTTAAGACTTCAGTCTTTTTTTTAATAATGTTTTTCTTCTAAAAATCTTGGCAATTCTCTATGATTTTCACTTGGATTATGAACATTTTTGAGTACATATGTTTCTTATGTCTAAAAGTCATTAATTAGGGGAAAATGACCTTTCTATCATAGCATCTGTACCTAACAGCAAGGCAATGAATTCACATAATTTCTTTATGTTTGAAATCCTAATGCTTTCAGGCCAAACATCTTTATATCCTCTTAGCCATCTCTAGTTTGTAGTCTTTTTTTTCACCTCATTGTGCTCAGGAACTCCCATTAAAACATAAATTAAGAATACGTTTATTTAAAAAATCATTTCCTTAAAAGGTAATAAAACCCTCTTTGAATTTACAAAAAGAAAAAAGTCTCCCTTTTTCTACCTATAAGTTAATAGAGCCTAAAATGAATCAATTTCTCTTTGTCTGAGTACATAAAAGCATATCAAATTCCCTACGCAAGCATATTTATCTCACTTCTCCATTGTGCCTAATATCATATGAGATTACTGGTTATTTTTTAAATGGAATTTTCTTTTTACCCAATTGACTTGAAAGTACATCTTTTCCTGATTTTTTACATTCATTTTGACATTAAAATGAAATATAATTTCTTTTGAACATACTTCAAAGAACGCTTGGATCGTAAGCAAAGTAATTGCCTCCAATTACACATGGAAATATTTGCCATCCTTATCACCTTGAATGAGTGATGCAGCTTTGCCTTGCTCAGGCAAATGCAGCTATTGCTCTGGCATAATACTAGGGAAGCATCACAGAGAGCATGATTAGGAAAGCATGTACAAGTTTCTAGACATGTTTTTGTAAGTACTCTATTTCCCTTCAGCCTCTGACTTGAGTCATTTCATTGTCATTGCCAAAATGTTGAGATTCCTGAGGCATTTTGAGGTTTTAAAGCATCAAACAAGATAGGATGTGTAAAATCAGAACTTTCCTGGAAAATGTGTGAATTTGACTTAAGAACAGCACCACAAATAAATGAATCAATAATGTTTTGTAGGGAAGTCTTCACAACAGCTGACAATATAACCCAGAGATGGCCACTGAGATTAGAGTCCTATCTCAGAAAAAATAGAGGTACTATGACTCCTTGAAGAATAATATAATAGAAAGCCACAATTAGTGCTTGTATGCCAACCAGCTATTGCTAACTGGGTATGTTATTTTAAGGGGAAGGGGACGATTACTCCAAAAGTATAAATTTGCTAATTTTTCTGGTATCCAAGCTACAGAGAAAATTCTTAGGTAGACAGCATGGTAGGCCATGCCCAGAGTGGCCTCAATCATTTCCTTCAAGGGCTTGGAATAATGGTCTTGTGACTGCACAGGCCCACAGGCTAGTCCTCTTTACAGAGCTACAATGTGAGAATGTATGATTCATAGTCATTGTTACATAATTTGTGGTCCAGGAAGCAAGAAGAAAGTTAGAAATTATACATGATAGCTAAATCTTTGATCCAAGAGATACGCTTGCTAAACATTGGAGCTCCAGGTGATGTTATTGGAAGTAATGAAGCTTAGCAAGCTCCTTCTTGGGACAGGGATATGGCAGAACTTCTTTCTGGACAGGTAGAATACCACTGCCACCAACAAAGCATGTCTCCTGTGGGGAACTGGGAGTCCTAAGGAGTCACCCTCAGTCCACATCAATGAACCTGCTAGGATTTGCTAAGAATACATAACTTTTAGCTTATCCCAATGAACAGTAATTGCTATTAGGAAATTATATATGTACACACACACACAAACACACACACATATATTGACTTTTCCATATTGTTTAACTGGGTTGAATGTTCATTTTCCCTTTGTTTGTAGCTATATATTAATGATATACACTAGAATTTTCATACAAAGTGAGCATGAAGGAAGAAAATAGTACATATGTGAACATAAACTAGCTGACCATCTAATAATGGCTCTATTTCCTGATGGCGCTCTGTATCACAAGATTTGACTTGAACTTCATGTCAAAGCATATGTAAGCATCATAAAAATTCAATAATGTTTATTTTATTAGGAAAACCCAGAATATCCTCAGGAGACATTAGAACCAATCTGGAGTTTAGAGTTCGGAAATGAAACAACATAGTCATTTGGTGTGAGGCTGCTACTAAGAGGAATAGCACTAATGGCTTATGTCATCTTCCACCAGAAGAGACTGGGCTAGATTGGAACTGTCTCAGTTTGGGCATGTGAGATTCAGTGACCCATTAGACTCTTTTCATTCTAAGATAATAGAACTAAAAGTCAGGGAAGCTTGGTTTTAGTCTGGCTTCTGCCACGAGCTACTTTTAAAACATTATAAATCAATGTAGTAATTTATTCAACAGTAATTTATGGAGTACCAACTGTGCAGCACTGTGTCACTGCTCAGACACTGTGCATTTCTGGAGATAGAGGCAAACAAAAGATACAGGCTCCCTGCCCTTGTGAGCCTTACAATGAAGCAGAGATGACAAATATTAAATATTATCACATATTGTGCAATGAATACTATAAACAAAAATATACAATTCGGGATTCTAACAAGGAAACTGTTGAGTTAGGGAAGGTCTCTCTGAAAAAGTGACATTTAAATCAGTAGAACTAAATTTTGCACATTAGAATCACCTTGGGAGCTTTAAAAACTATATGAGCGAGTGGCGCTACACCAGATGAAAGGAATTGAATCTAAGGATGAGGTCTAGGTAATAGTAGTTCTTAATATTTCTCCTAAGTAATTACAATTTGTGGGCAGCATTGAGGACTACTGATTTCAGCTGATACCAGAAGGCAAGAAGAAGCTGAGTAGAGAGTAAAATTTTCAAGGCAGAAAGAACGACCTCTGCCAAAGCACCAGAAAGAACCTGCCACGTTTAAGAATCAAAAGAAGGCAGTGAGAAATGGATTAGGCAGGGACACTGGATCTGGGTCCCTCGGTAAGCAATTTGAAGGATTTGGAATTTTATCCTAAGTACAATGCAAACCTGTTAAACATTTGGCAGGAAACTGGCATGAACAGTTTTTAAAAACCACAGTAGCTCCTCTCTATAGAAAGTACTGGAAGGGTCTAAAGAGGAACTGGGGAGTAAGGAGGTGAGAGAGGATGTGATGGCTCGCACTGGGCTTGTAGTCATACAGAAGGAGAGAGAATTATTTGGAGCTATTTCAGAAGTACAGCCAATGTTTCGCTGTATTAAATAAAGGAGAGTGAGTGAGAAGTGTGACAGAAGATTCCCAGGTTTATGGTTTGAACAGCTGAGCAAAAAGATGCATGTTTGCTGAGATATTTAACACTGGCGGAGAAGATGATAAGGGATTGGTTTGTACCTGTAAATTTGAGATACCCATGAAACACTGAAGTGGAGGTGTCAAGTAGGCAATTGGATATATGAGTCCTAGGAAAATGTGTAAAGATACCAATTTAGAAGTCAGAAGAATATAGACAGTTATTTGAAGTCATGTATGGTATAAAAGCCTAGAGAGAGCGTAAAATAACAAGATCAAGGTAGATCCAGTCTGTTTTATTATTGTTAAATGAAAGGATTAAGGCCGGGTGAGGTGGCTCACACCTGTAATCCTATCACTCTGGGAGGCTGAGGCAGGAGGATCACTTGAGGTCAGGAGTTCGAGACCAGCCTGAGCAAGAGTGAGACCCTGTCTCTACTAAAACAATTAGCCAGGTGTGGTGGCAGGCACCTGTGAGTCCCAGCTACTCAGGAGGCTGAGGCAGGAGAATCTCTTGAGTCCAGGAGTTTGGGGTTGCTGTGAGCTAGGCTGACACCATGGCACTCTAACCCATCTAACCCAGGTGACAGAGCAAGACTCCATCTCAAAAAAAAAAAAAAAAAAAAAGAAAGGATTAAATATGACCAGTGGTTCTCAAACTTCAGTGTGCCTCAGAACAATCCACAGAGTTTGTTAGAACATTTATTGTTGGGCCCTGCCTCCTAAAGTTTCTGATTTTGTGAGTCTGGAATGAGGCCTGTGAATTAGCATTTCTAACAAGTTTCCCAGGTGACACTAATGCTGATAGGGGCCATACTTGAGCACTAGATGATCTAAGATTTCCCTTCCTTCTCAAATATTTTGTGGTAACAGTACTGTGACATCTTCAAAAATTCACAAGATATCTTATCTAAATGCCAGATAGAGATTTTATTATTGCAAGATGAAAGGATTTTAAAACAAAAAGATACAGGTATGATCATAGGAAAGGGTAAAAGCTGTTTTATGCCTTCATAATTTGTTTTTTAAATGTTGGACAAATAGAACAGTTGACAATTGTTTATTGAGCATCTTCTTCATGCAAAGCATTTTATGGCAAGAGACATCTGTAACTCTCTCAAAGTAAGGTGTATGCATTCCTGTTGGTGTTGTAGTTGTTTTTGAATAACCTGATGAAGTTTAGAGATTTCAATTCTTTATGCATCATTCTTTCATACATAGTAAAAGGAGCCTTGATGTATAACAATAAGGAACATGAGAAATCCAGACCACAATGTAGGCACTTTGCATCTTGTGCACGCACGCGCACACACACGCACACACACACACAGGATCAGTTAAGACTGTGAGAATATTGTTTAACTGCCCTCATTACTTCATCTCAGTCAAGCTTGACATTAAAAAGATAAATAGCTCATTATTTAAATGAAAGTTCAAAGTACATTACTTTTATTAGCTACTGGGAGCTAAAATTTTGGGGAAAAAAATCTCTTGTTAATCTTCTCCACTGCCACATCATCGACGTTGGATTTTTTATAGAATTGTCAAGGTATGTAAGTTGTTCAACTTCAACTTACCTCTCCCGTGGATAGTTCATGGACAAATAAAGCTGATGCTTCAAAAAGGAGACAGCTAAACAAACTTTCCGACCCCACTCAAGAGCACGATACCTACTCTTCCAATTTCTAAAGCAGCATAGGGATGTTATCTATGCAGATGTAACCATAAACTCCTCCTCCAAAACCCTAATTTTCTAACAGGTTGTGTTTGTGGTCAAGAGTCGTACACACAAGGTGGCTGAATGAGGTGAGGAGCTCATTCTGTGAAAAATGAAATAAATGAAGGCCTTTTAGAAACTTGAAAAAGTAAATATCAACTCCCCCACTTTGGGTAAGGCATTTGCTGTGATTTTTTAAATGTCACCATATAAAAGTTTCAGGCTACTGAGAGACAAAAAAGGAAGAATTCTTTCCTATTCCATTTTCCCCTATGTGAAACATACAAATGGCATTTGCATTGCTTCCAGCCCTCCACTGAAGATGGCCTTACTTCAAATAGCTAAAGTCCAGGATCCCTACGTTGGTAAACCCACTTGGGCAAAATGCCGTACTCCATAGACCAGCTGCTGTGCATGAAGTGCAAGTGTTTCAAAGAGTTTTCTTATCTCCCAGTGACAGAAGCCATGAAATATTAAGTAATATCCAGCCACACCTCTTACCTCAATTGAGCTGGGTTCAATGTAACATCCAAACACACTTCCTAGCATCAGTTAAAGGGTTAGCTTTTCTCTAATCTGTAGTAGAAATACTAAGCTGTAAGTAAGCAGATTTCTAGACAATGAAGGTCTTCTCATGAGAGTTATGCAAACATTACACATCCTCTTCCCTTGATAAATAACAAGGGAAGGGGTGTAAAATCTTGTTGTAACTTAATGTTTCATAATCCATTTGTTGCCCATGAAAAAGGAAAAAAAATATTACTTTTTTATGGGTCTTCAGTATATTAATTTTAATTATGAAATCTTCAGTCCTATAAAGGGGAATTTCACTGAGGTCTCCTATTACACAAAACTCAGTGGTTCACAAAGGTATTGAAACATAATTAACAGAATTTTCTGAACAAAAATAATGGAATGTAGCCTAGGTACAAGAACTTGTATATATGTGACATGTAAATGGAAGTAAACAATATTTTTTGAAACTACCATGAGGTGGGTGTGTTAGTTTGAGTCCTCTGAGAAATAGATGTTAAGACAGTATTAGATATGCAAGAGATTTACTGGGAGTATAGATGTAAGAATTCCCATTTCCCTCTCTGTACCTAATATATTCTAGTCCACTACTAATTCTTTTATAGTAACGTTCTTTCCAATAATTACATTTCAGATGGAAAGAGGATTGTTTTAGCTGCATTAATGATAATACAACCAGTTTTCGCTGAGGTTTTTATCAAGTTTCTGGCACCACTATGCTATACATTTTACATGTACTATAACATTTAATTCTCACAACAAACCTATATGGCATTATTATCCTCATTTAACAGATGAAAAAAATTGATTTAAACAATTTACCCAAAGGTTACAGCTAATAAATGTTAGGGCTGAGATTTTAGTCTAGATAGTCTGTTACTATAGCCCATTGTCTTAAACTGAATTTTCTCCTAAAACAAATGAAAAAAATCAGTAAATCTATAAACAAGCAGTTTAGGCATCTACTGCATTCTAGGTGCTGTGGAGGACACTAAAGGACAAGGATCCCTGTTTTCTATGACCTTACAATGTAAGGGTGCAACCAGGAAGACAAAGCTTTTACAGACAAGCAGTATAAGAGACTATATAATTAAGTACTAAATCATATGGCCCATTCTGGAACTACAGTGGGAAAAGGAAAAATTATTAAATAAGTACTGAAGTGAGGCAGAGCAGAATTCCTAAAGAGATGGGATCAAAACTATTCTTTGGATCATGCATGGAGTTTAAAACAGCAGAGAATAAATGGGAAGGCCTTACAGCCCAGGAAAATAACAGGAAACAAAAGTTAGGGGCATAAATAAAGGACATATTTCCAAGATTTTAAGGGATTGCAGTCACAAGACAGCCAGCGTATCTATCCAATTACAGCAGGAGGTTTGTTTTTGAAAATTGGGTGCTTCATAAATGTTTGCTGCATTAGTAAATCATTGAATAAGTAGATGAGCAAATGATAACCATATTTCCAAAATTATAAAAGGACGAATTGATAAGACTAAATTCTCTCTTTAAATTTAATTTCTGCTCTCTTTTCTTTTTTTCTGTCTTCCAGTTTAATGATAAAATGTAGTTTAAAAAGTTAGAACAGAAAATGAAATCTCTGGAGTACACCTACTTTGACTGGGTTCACTTCAAAACACAACCCTGAAAATCACACATTTACAACTCTAAAAGAAAATGCTACTTTAATTATTAATTTCCCTGATTTCAAACACTCTGTGACTTTAATGACAAAAAAGTCATTAATACTATCGCTTATTGAAGTTGAATCATAAAAAGAAAAATTCTCTCAAGGGATGGGCAACATCAGGGAAGTATGAAAAGCATCATAAGTGAACAAAATGAATTACATGTTTTTAATGAGAAAAAGAAATCTGAATATATACGTATTTTCTTTTAAATAAATGGAGAAACATTTCCCATACATATGTGGGAAGTTAATGGTAACTTGATAGGTCAATTTAAAATTTCTAATGTGAAGCATTGTTCCAGACTTGAAGGAATTGGGGTCAGAGAATAGAGAGTCTCTTTCTTTATCGAGCAATAGATCATGCAATGACAGCCCGTGTGGGCAAGCAGCATCTTCAGAATCTCAAGGCTGTATAGGAAGGTCAACATGTGGCACAGCATTCTTTGTTTCCTATCTCTAATCAAGCTTGGAATGTTTTGCACATAACAATGTGAGGGAAAAAAATTAAAGATGACCTTTGCCATGAGGGAAAAACTCTTGGCTTTGTTGAAAACATCACTACTATTCACTTTACACTATTCATTTGGCCAAACGCCTACAAATGAAACAGGAAGCAAAAATTGAAAAAGGTGAAAAGAAAATGCAAACCTGGGACATCAACTCTGGTACTGCATTATCAATAAGGATTCTCATGACAACATGAAATAGAAATTCCCAATTAAAATGTTAAAAAATATTAAAGCAATTCAGTGGCTACATAAATTATATTTTCTTAATCAGAGTAGCACAAAAGGCTATTTAGATTGATAGTAAGACTGATTTAGGATGATATCTCCCAGAGTGTGTTAAATGAAACTTTAGTTCCATGGGATGTTCACGGCTGTGACAGGAAGAAATGGTCCTATGATTAAAGACTAGGTGAAACAAAATGTCTTTACAAACAGCCATCCCTGACTCTTTCGTACGATGATATGCATTACTAATATTAAGGGGAAATAGTATGTGACATTTTCCCAGTTTGCTTGTCTATAGAACCTGTGTTTAATGCAGCATAAGATAAACTTTTGGGTATTTTGCTTTAGCCACTTTTTTTTGGAAGGAGAAGAAAAATATGAAACCTCTAAAGATGAGGCAACTCATTTTAAATCCACCCAAACAATTTTGGGTTTTTTGAAAAATTTAAACCGAACCTAAAAAATTTTCCAATACTAAAGTATATTCGAGTTTGGCAAGAAGATGATTTTTTAAGGTACTATGTTTTTCTCGCTTTCCTTTTCAGTTTCCTAAAAACATTCTGCAAGTAGAAAAATATTTTTCTAAAAGTAGAATTTTGGGTGAAAGTTAAAACATTAGATACCTTAAAGTGACATATTTTTAATTAAATTCTTCACAAGAAAAATGCATAAAATATAAAAAATGTAGCAAAGAACATGAATAAATCAGAACTTGAAAAAAACCTGGATATTATGCCATGTTTAAACTTACACTAGCATCCCAGATAAAAGCAATCATTTAAAACTTAAAAAAATGTATAACTATTTTCCGTTAACTTTTAAGGAAAAGAAATTAAAACTGCACTTGATTATAATCTGGTCACAGATATTTACTATCCTTTGAAAACACTGTTGGGACTCAGAAAACAATACCTCAAAATGAATTCCTCAGAAGCAAAAGTTTTTATCTGACCTCCTCCTGCCCTCCTGTCTCTCAGTCCCATTCTTCCCCAAGGCTAGCCACAGAAACAAGACTTTCTCTTCCCCAAGGTGGATCATAGAAATCAGAACCTCTTTTACCCAAAGCCATCCATAAAACCTAAAATTATTCTGTGTAAATCTGACCTACCTTGTTTGACTGTAGGTCATAAGACCTCCATTCCAGATAGGGCCCTGCCCTGCTCCCAGAAGGAAGGAATGCTGCTCAGAGGCCAAGAAGAATGCAGACAAACAGGCCTTGCTGGGTTTCCTAACTCCGTCCGTTAGCATTAGATCATACTCTTTTTGTTCAATCATATTTATACACAGCTCTCCATACTCTGTTAAACCTAAACATAAAAATTGACAACTCCCCCTGTATCTTTGTGTCTTCATACTAAAGGCTCCCATGTATACATGTTAAATAAATTGTTTGTTTTTTCTTCTATTAATAAATCTGCTTCATGTCAGTGATTTTTCAGTGAACTGTTACAGGTCCAAGAGCCTTGGTCCCTAAGATGATAACCTCAAAGTTTGAAGTATCATATATTTTTTTATAAAATAAGATTAAAATGTATACTGTATGTATACTGTAGGGACCAAGGCCCTTGGCCCCCTTACAGGTTCACTGAAAAATCACCGACATGAGGCAACTGATTAATAAAAGGCACAGAAATTTATTTAATGTGTATTTCCCACAGGAACCTTCAGAATGAAGACCCAATCTCCCAGTGAAGTACAGAAGTTTATAAAAAATGCAGGCTTGGATTGCAGCAAAACAGGTTCTAGTGACAAGACAGGTTACGGGAGGGAGAACGGAAGAGGCTGGGCTAGCAAAGGTGGTCTTGTTACGTAGTCAGCTGTCCTCAACCTTTTTGGCACCAGGGACCGTTTTCATGGAAGATAATTTTTCCACAGACTGGGGAAGGGGAGTATGGTTTGGGGATGATTCAAGCGCATTACATTTATTGTGCACTTTATTTCTATTACTATTACATTGTAATACATAAGGAAATAATTATACAACTCACCACAGGTTGGGGAACCCTGATGTAGATAAAACCTCACAGGTAGTAGCTCTCAGAGAGAATAGATGGTAAATGCTTCTTTTCAGACTTTTAAAGGTGTCTGACTCTCAGTTAATCTTTCCCAGGCGGACGAGTGAAGGCCTGGCTTCATCAGTGCAGATACTTACACGTGCAAATCTTCTCTCCCACCCCCCAAAACACAGCTTTGCAGCATTACTTCTGTCTTCTGTACCTGTGACAGCCATCTAAAAATATGCCAAAAAAATATATTTTGTAGTAAAATATTATGATATCTTTCAGTACAAACTATTTTGAAAAAAATGCATTTTTGATACTTTTAAAATTTTTAATTATATCAGAAAAATTTCATGAAAGTTTATATTTTTAATACAATATTGAATATTTTACAATAATATTCAAACATAAAGAATCAATTGCCATTTAAAAAATGATAATTTCCCAAAGATGACTTCAAAGATCATATGAGGGAACTGACCTACTTGGAAATAGCTGAGAGAAGGATTTTATAGAGAAATGGATGGAAGAGGAAGATATTATGTGAACAGAGTAAGAGATTCATAGAAGTAAGTTGTATCTGTAAGGAAAGGAAGTGAGTAACTAGGGTCTTAAGTGTTCTGTGGCTTGCAAGCAGCCAGGATAAAATACTAAGGTACCCTCTGATTTGAGACGTGAAACTATAGACAAAGTGTTCCTTATGTTAACTTCGATCAAATTCAGAATACGGTATGTCCCTGATTTCTTTTTCCAGATCTTTATTAGTGTTCAACAAATAAGTATTTATTTTGCAAAGCACAAACTTTAAAAAAAGAGAAGAAAAGGAAGCATGAAAAATGCTATGGAATAAAATCATTTCTTATTTTCTTGCATAAATAGCCAAGAGGAAAAAAAATAGCTCGATAAATTTCCAAATGTTTGGATCTAAAGACTTTTGCAACAGAAGGGAGACGAAAACTTATTCTAAATATTCACATGAAAATCTCACATTAAATGCCCAAATCTCACCTGATTCTCCCCACCCCCCTTTACAGTTATATATTGAATTAGATGATATGTCTTTTTTTTTTTTTTGCTTTTTTTCCAAATAAATTAAATGTACTGACATTATATTTAGCTAACATCACACTCACTTACGCATTAGGACACTGATTAATTTAGGGTGCCCTGTAGCTTTAAGGAACAAAAATCCTGTCTCAAACTAATTTAACTGTGAGAACATTATCTCTCATAACAAGAATTCTAGAGATGGGAGATTTATTATTGAAGTAACAGATCAATGATAACCTGGGAGCCCAGGTCTTCTCTTCTCAGCTCAGCCATCCTCAGCATAGGCATCATCCATACTGCGGTGTGGCCACCACAGTTTCAGGAAACAATATCCAGAGATATTATTTCCTCTTGTGAAATTTTCTTAGACACAAGGAAAACTCTTTCCAGACACTTCTTAAAAAATTATTCTTATATTTTACTGGCTAATATTGGTTCATGAGCCCATTCCTCAAAGATTCATTTCCTAGTGAAGGAAATAAAAATATTTTAACTCAAAATATATTCGTTTGACATATTTGGTGACTGTCAGAAAGCCAGCAAACGGAAGTGGCCTTGGAAAGCTGTGTTCTGCGGGGGAAATCTGCATCCATAGAGAAAATCTACATTGATGTAGCCAGGCCTTCCCTTGTCCGGATCTAGGAAAGAGTAACTGAAAGTCTGACACCTTAAAGAGCTGAAAGACACATTTGTCATCTGTTCTCTCTGAGGGATACCTGTGAGGTTTCACCTGTATAATAAAACCATCTTTGCTAGCCAAGCCTCCTCTGCTCTCCCTCCCATAACCTGTCTTACTACAACCTGATTTACCACCATAACCTGTTTTTTTGGCTATGCTGTGAGCTCCCATTTTTTGTGGAACCTCAAGGTGGTATATAAGCTTCTGCAATCCACTGGGGGGTTGGGAAATCACTCTGTGGTTCTCTCCCTGTACACACACATCAGTAAATTATGTGTCTTTTCTCCAATTAATCTGCCTTTGGTGAGTTGATTTTTCAGATTTTTTTTTTTTTTGAGACAGAGTCTCGCTCTGTTGCCCTGGCTAGAGTGAGTGCCGTGGCGTTAGCCTAGCTCACAGCAACCTCAAACTCCTGGGCTCAAGAGATCCTCCTGCCTCAGCCTCCCAAGCAGCTGGGACTACAGGCATGCAGCACCGTGCCCAGCTAATTTTTTCTATATATTTTTAGTTGTCTGGCTAATTTCTTTCTATTTTTAGTAGAGACGAGGTCTCGCTCCTGCTCAGGCTGGTCTCAAACTCCTGACCTCGAACGATCCTCCCACCTCGGCCTCCCAGAGTGCTAGGATTACAGGCATGAGCCACTGCGCTCAGCCTCAGAGAATCTTTTGAGGGCACAGAGGACGTTTTCCTTTTGCCCATACACACTAGCATAACCCTTAATCTAAGGAATCGCCTACATAAAATGGAGGTGTAACCAGCTTTTTCATGGGCTGGTTTAGAAAGAGGTAAATATCTGGAAAGAATTTTTTAAAGGATTCTTTTAGGAAGAAGGAAAATAAAAACGAAAGCTAGATAGAAACCAACGGTGCCCTCCACATGTATACATGCTGTCTATATTTTAAAGACAAAAGATACAGAATATTTCTGGAGCTTAGTAGTAATACTAAAGAAAGATTAACTTAAATTGAATATATGAATAAACAGCCCATATTTGCATAATTTTCCTCTTCTGAGAAACCTGATAAACTACTAAGAGCTCAGTTTCTGGGAACCTCATTTCTTAAACATTTACTTGGGCATCCTGGTTTTTTCTTGCAAGTAGCCTGTCTACACAGATCATTGCAATAACTCACTTAAGAATAATGGCAACACTCTCAGGCAGTTAATCTCATCAGCTTCCTGAAGAAAGAGAAATTGTGACATAGTGATGTTGGTGGCTCCTGGAGGTCTGCACTGTGTCCCCTGCATACTCATGAGAATCCTCACCAGTTGTGATCATGCAGTGTCTCATGTTTGTCTTGACTACTGGTTGTTTACGGTTATTAAAAACCCCTGTTAAAGTGGTCACGGATAGTTAATGTTTCAGTGAGTGAACTCGGTGTTAGGGCGTGAGATTTAAATGATAACCTCCTCCAAAATAGTCACTTTTAAAAAGACAGAGATAAATTATCTTTCATTTTCACACAGCATGAGTCTAGAGTGTCCACTAAGATTTGATGGGATCGGAAGTGATGCCAAATGGTAATGACATACTATTATTAAAACATGAAGAGAATATCATTTGATCTGCCCAAGAGACAAGGAGATAGTACTCACAGGTCTCTGCCTGCTTCAGCCTTTTGTTTCACCCCGGCCTCAACGCTGGTGGCAAGGTGTCTCTAAACTCAATAACTCACAGAAGTTCTTCTGTGAGAGCCAGAAAAAGTGGTGTTTTTGTCTGGCAGGTTCCCCATTCTGAGAAACACGAGGATCAAGGTGACTTAGGGCCTGCCAGCTAGAGCACAGGGCATTGCAACGGGACTAAGTAGGGACACAAGAGTAGATGTGAGGAAAGAAATCAAACGGAGAGGGGACTTCTCGTAGCTGCGAGGAGTTGGTGCAGCACTGGGAAATAAATATTTAAGATAAAGAGCAAAGAAAGGATTGTACCTTGCTTTGTATCCCTGGTCAATCATAAACAAGAGTAGATTCTTTCCGATGATGGATCATCTGTGAGCCTCTGCAGGGCAAGACATCAAGGGTGCACAAGCCAGAGAGAGATTTCTTTCAGGTTTCAAGTTCCAGCTACTCCCCAGGTTCAAATCTGGCTCCAGGCTCAGGGATAGCACTGGCAGCTGGAGAACAATTCACCCTTCTGCAACCTCCTTGGTCTATATAGAGAATAATGTTTACTATATTATCTAAGTGGCAAAAAAGCAAACCAAAGCTAGGTATCCCCACAGGCAACCCTACAGTTCACCTTGGTTCCAGAACATTGGCCATATGACAGCTTTAGAACTAAGCAAACCACAACCTTGTTATCTTCATCTTTTCTATGATTCAGGAAAATAGAAGTTTCCAAAGACTCTCTGGTAATAACGACTAACAGAGATACTTGAAAGTACCCCCACAGTGCCATGTCATAGGGGAGGACAGTGGTCGGTGGGTCTAGCTACAGTAGATCTTTCCATTTAAAACAATATTTTAACTCACATTTATACTAGATCAGAGTTAAACTCTGTTACTTAAGAAACACTGGCTGACATGCCTTTTGTTCATTCTGTTACCAAATATTTACTGAGAAGACACTCTGTGCCAGGAATTGTTCTAGGTGTTGGAGACACATTGTTAAACTAAACTGACCTTCACTGCAAGCAAATGAAATAAAAGAAATCATAAAGGTTTTGCATACATATATTTTTCTAACTCCCTCAGAACCTGTTTTTAGCAAGAAAACCATGTTTAATAATAAAAATCAGCTTTACAGTATAAATGCAATCAAGTAGTACAAATGGCGATAGAATTATTAGGCAGCTTTGCTAGGGTGTAAACAAAACCCACAGCTAAAGGCCAGTGGGTGATCCCTGACTATCTCTCCACAGCCAGACTCACGCATTCCCGTTTTCCGGATGGGATGTTCTTGTATGAGATCATTTCAGCTACCACACATTGGGCCAGAATTGAAAATACTGTACCTTTCCACATCAGGCCATGCCCCTGTAGCCCGTTACCTATTCCTTCTGATCATCCCCCATTTCTTCATCTTTGTCCATAATTGTTCTGAGCAAGTATTAATGTACTTACACAAAACGCCATGAGTTACGGGTACCAGCTTCAAGATCTTAGGATAGGTGAGGTTATTTTCAGTTAAATATCACTTGAGTCAAGTTTAGTTCCTCTCACTGTTCCAACTTTGAAAGACAAACTAGTCCACGCTAAAGAATACCTTTCTAGATATGCTCCACAGCCAATCCAAGCAACTGCTGCCTCAGAGTTCTAAGCATTTGCCATTTGTTCCCAGAGCCACCGCCTAAAGACTCTCGGCCCTCATGTTTTTAAAGACCTGAGACAGCCTTCCATGCTTTCTTTGCACCTAATGACCCCATCCCAGGTAGCTAGTATCTACTGTCAACAAGTCCCTATGCACCTCTCCATTGCATCTCATTGCAAATTTGAGGATGTTTTCTGCCAAAATCAGCTCATTCTTGTTTTTAACTTACAGGTCAGTGATTCCCATATTCTAGTGAGCATCAGAATCACTGTGAGGGCTTTATGAAATGCAGATTGATTGCTGGACCTCACCCTGAGTTTCTGATTTGGTGGGTCTAGGGTGGGGCCCGAGTATTTGCATTTCTAACAAGTTTCCAGGTAATGCTGATGCTGCTGGTCCAGGGACTGCATTTTGAAAACCACTGCTCTAGTTCAGTGATTCTCAACCCTGCTATGTATTAGATTCCCCGGAAGAGATTTTAACTATGGAGATGCCTGATTTCTTCAGAGATTCCCATTTGAATGTCAGGCTGGTATAAGGCCCAAGAATCATATTTAAAAAAAAAAACAAAACAAAGCAAACAAAAAGAAACTTCCCAGATGCTTCCACACTATGAGAATAGCTAAAATCAAAAATTCTGACAATACCAAATGCTGGCCAGGATGCAGAGAAACTGGATCTCTCCTACTTTGCCAACGGGATTGTAAAAGGTTCAGCCACTCCGGAAAACAGTTTGATAATTTCTCAGAAAACTAAACATACACTTCCCATGTGACTCAGCAACTATATGCCTAGGCATGTCTCCCAAAGAAATGAACACTGTTTTCACACAAAAACCTGCACATAATAGTTCATAGCAGTTTTATTTATAACAGCCCAAAACTGGAAACAATCGAAATGTCTCTCAATAAGTGAATCAACTGTGGTACATTTATACCAAGGAATACTACTCAGCAGTGAAAATGAGCTATCCCATTGCTCCTCTGCCCCACCCCTCAGTTTACAGCCTCACCATTAAGCCATCTGCTCCCTGCACAGGTTGTCTTCCTCCATTTTCTCAGGTGTGAATATATTGGACCTACTTGAAACAGACAAAGGAAGGAGTCATTTCTGGTTGCATCTAATTAAAAATTCTATCTAATTAACAATTTTTCTGGAAAGACTGAAAAATATTCTTATAACTCTGGGATGCCAATAAAAATTTCTTTGAATGAATATTTTCTGCGTTTATGATTTCAAAATACATTTTTAAGTCCCATAGTATTTTGTTATCAACTTCTTTTTTTCTATAAATAAGTTTCCTTTTGGCAGTTTGAACTATTCTAATGAAGTGTTTTAATTACAAAAAGTGTTTGTATTTTACTTTTCCCAGATTCAAGCATTTTTTTTTAGAAAAAGCACTTAATTTGATTATATTCTACCTATCAAAATATTTATATAAATCTTATTAAAATATGAATAAGTGTTTTTGTGGTGCTTGATTTTACAGAGTTCCCTAGAGCTCTTGAAATATCTTCCTTTGTACATTTTCTAGATTACAGATCGCCACAGTGCTTGTCCCTGACACTGCCTCCACCTTAAGACTCTTCCAGTAAGTACAGTTCAGAGATATGTTTTTGGTTGAAGTCTAAGCATCACAGTAGTCTCACTCTTTTATTTTAACCCTTTAAGGAACAGATATATCCCAAAAGGTGCCACAGAATAACCAGTGGAGTTCCAAATTCTCGTTCAACTTTCACATCCATTCTGCTAGCTTGGCAGATAACTTATCCTCAGTGTTCCCACATGCAAACTGAAAACATTGGACCACAGAAGTCCCTAAAGGCTGTCTGATGGATTCCAGAGTGTTTTCTGAATTTAAGATACTTCTTAACTCTGTATAGAAACTCTCCCACCATTGAAATCCATTTCTTAGCAGCACTGATGTTGAATAGGCTTAGGTTTAGGAAGTGAGATCAGATAAGGGAAAACTGGGCTTTGGACACCAAATTCAAAGCCTAATTCCTATCTATTGACTCTAAAGTGCACAGAAATTTTTTTTTTTAAATATTAGATTTCAGTTCTAAGTTCAAATTTCCTCAAATCAGGTCCATAAGTTTATCCTTGGATAGAATTTTACTAGTGTAAAGAGTCAGGGGACCAATCTCAAGTTAGTTTTGGGCTGGGAGACAGTCATTTGACAAAACTCTGATTAAACTTCAGCGAATCTTGCAAATACTCCAGGTAAGCAAACTTAAGGGACGATTTCATCACGAGCACTACAGTGATTGGTGTAAGACCTTTATTTGGTGGTGACTGGAAACTAACTGTGAGAATTCTAGAAGGAGGGAGAGCCAAGAGCCTGCAACTAACAGATGGTTAATTTAGATTGCAATCCAGAGCATATTTTTCATTTAAATGTGAAATACTTAAACAATTGTTAAAAGTGAGTTAAAACTTTGAACATTTTTAACATGAAGAAAAACAAATCAGATTATTAATAATCCCAAAATCATGGGGGTTATTATTTATGCAGAGCTGCAATTTGACTATGTCTTTCCAATTGCTGGTATAATTTATTAATTATTAATTAATAATTACTGGCAAGCATTTGTTTGAGTATCTACATTATCTATTGCTCTGTGTTAGAGTGAGTGTAATCAAGAAGACGTCTTTGGTTGTATACCCAGAAGAGGGATTGCTGGGTCATATGGTAGTTCTATTTTGAATTTCGGCAAGAATCTCAAAACTGTTTTCCACAATGACTGCACCAATTTACATTCCCACCAACAGTGCACAGGGGTTTCCTTTTCTCCACATCCTTACCAACATTGTCATCTCCTGTCTCTTTGATAATTGCCATTCTAACAGGTTTAAGGTCATATCTCATTGGGGTTCCGATTTGCATTTCTCTGGTGATTAGTGATGATGAGCACCTTTTCCTATATCTGTTGGACATTTTTATGTCTTCCTTGGAAAAATGTTTATTCATGTTCTTTGCCTATTTCTTAATCAGGTTATTTGTTTTTCTGCTAATGAGTTTTGTGAATTCTTTATATATTTTGAATATTATCCCCTTATCAGATACATAGTTCACAAATTTTTCTCCCAATCCATAGGCTTCCTTTTCATTTTATTGATTGTTTCCTTTACTGTGCAGAAGCTTTTTAGTTTGATGTAGTCCCATTTATTTATTTTTGCTTTTGTAGCCTAAGCTTTTGGTGCGATATCCAAAATATTATTGCCAACGAGCTTGGCAATGTCAAGGAAGTTTTCTCCTATGTTTTCTGCTAAGAATTTTATGGTTTCGGGTCTGACATTCAGGTCTTTTATCCATTTTGAGTTGACTTTTGTGTATAGTGTAAGATAAGGGTCCAAATTCATTCTTTTGCATGCAAACATCCAGTTTTCCCAGCACCATTTATTCTTTCCCCATGTGTCTTCTTGGTGTCCCTGTCAAAAATTAGATGATCACATATGTTTGAGTTTATTTCTGAGCTCCCCATTTACTTCTACTGGTCTACATGTCTGTTTTTATGCCAGTACAATGTTGTTTCGATTACTACAGCTTTGTAATATAATTTTAAATCAGAGAATGTAATGCTTCCAATTTTGTCTTTCTTTTTAGGAATTGCTTTGGTCATTTGGGGTCTTTTGTGGTTCCATATGAATTTTAGATTTTTTTTCTATTTCCATAAAGAAAGCCATTGGTGGAATTTTGATAGGAATTGCATTGATTGAATCTGTATATTTCTTTTAGTAGTATGGACATTTAACAATATTAATTCTTCCAACCCATAAATATGGGATATGTTATTTATTTGCATCTTCTTCAGTTTATCTAAGCAATATTTTATAGTTTTCAGTGTATAAGTCTTTGATCTCCTTGGATAAGTTTACTCCTAAGTATTTATTTTTTGATGCTATTGTAAACAGGATTGTTTTCTTGATTTCTTTTTCAGAAAGGTCATTTCCTGGATCCAACAGAATGTATATAACATTCTGTAACAGAAATGTACAGAAATAACAATTCTTCATCTCAGTATATATCCAAAAGAAATGATCTCACTACCTTGTAAAGATATCTGCACTTGCATGTTTATTTTAGCATTATTAACAGAAAATATGGAAATAACCAAAGTGTTCAACAATGGACAAATGAATAAAGAAACTACGGCATATATATGATAGTATATTATGCAGTCTTGAAAAAGAAGTAGATCCTGCCATTTTCCACAACATGGATAAAACTGGTAACATTATACTACATAAAATAAGCCAGACACAGAAAGAAAAATTTTACATGATCTCACTTATATGTGGAATCTGAAAAAAAAAAGTCAAAAACAGAGAGATAGAGAATAAAACAATAGTTGCCAGGGGAAGGGCAGGGAAAGGAAATGAGGAGATGTAGGTCAAAGGATACAAAGTAGCAGACATGTAGAATGAACAAGTCTAGAGAGCTAACATACAACATGAGGGCTATATTTAATAATATTCTATTGTATTTGGGATTTTTGCCTAAAAGAGTAGATATTTAGTACTCTTGCCACAAAAAAAAAAAAAACCAACAAAAACAGGTAACTATGTGAGATAATGGATGTGTTAATTTATTTGACTATAGTAACCATTTCACTATCTGTATGTATATCAAACACCATGTTATACACCTTAAATATATAAAACAAAATTTTCTAAAAATTAAAGGAAAAAGGAAGACATTTTCCATTCACTCAATCAATCATTCTTTCTATAAATATTTATAAATGTCTATAATATCAAAAACTATTAGGTATTATTTACTTAAGATAAAAAGGATCTTAAGCAAATAATAATAATAGCTAATCATTATAGAGTATACTAGCACAATTATAGCACTATCATAAACTTATATAAATTAGTTCATTAACCTTTCCAGCAGCCCCATGAGATTGGTAATATTATCATCCCCATATTGCAGATGAGAAACTCGAGACATAGACTGTTAGGTGCCTTGCCCAGGGTTGGGGTCCCAGATTTACTATTTGGCGTAAACTATGAACTCAGAGTCCCAGGCTCCTAAATACTATGATGGAAGTATTAGGTTGAAACATGAAATTGCCATTTTTTGGTCAAAATGGTTGAATATCATCAGTTGTATATGATTCAACTATATAGGTTTCCATTAACAACTCAGTTCTTAACAACAGGGCTGTAAGAATTTAGAAGTGGTAGAAGCAACCAAAAGTGCTTGGTGTTGTCAAAGTAGGCATCATAGAGAAGGTGGAAATTGATCTTATCTTTAAAGGACAAGATTTGAATAAAAAAAAAAAAAAACAGGAAGGGCTGTCCAGATGAGACGATGACATACACCAAGCCAAAGAGGTAAGAATGCATCCACGTCTTTTGTAAGTATTGACATTCATTCAGAGTAATTCTTCCTGGCCTCCAAATTCTGCATGAGCCTTGATCAGCGCATCAATCCTTCTCTCAATGTTTGACATAACAAAAACTTGGCCATTAGCTCAAAGCCTTTATTTTAAACATCCTGACTTTTGCATCTTCCAAGTCACATATTTTTGTGGTATAAGAATCCACTAGAATCTATCATCTCATTAGACTTTTTACGGTGTTGCTTTCTTTGTATTAGCGTTTTTGTCTCCCAATTTAAGAACTGTTTATAAACCATAAAAATATGTAAGACATTATTTTGTAGTAACATTTGTAATATTTTTTCTAGATATAACCACTTCTAAATACAACCACTTTGGATTTTTAAAAAAGAATATACCACAATTTTTGAGGTAATTCCAAGAAAAGAAATTACATATATAGCTAACATCATTTAATGCTTGTGAGAGATATTCTTTAAAGCAGATTTGCAGGTATTATCTTATTTAACCCTTACATTAAACCATGAAGTAATTTCTATTATTATAATGAATAAAGCAAGGCACAGAGATCAAGTAATTTACTCAAAATCATACAGCTACTTAGTGTTATAATCAAGATGAAAAGAAAGGAAACATCTATGGAGTATTTACTGCATATGCAACACTGTGTCATCTGGTTTAATACGTTGTCTTCCTTTTTTTTTTATTTCAGCATATTATGGGGGTACAGATGTTTAGGTTATGTATGTTGCCCTTGTCCCCTCTCCACCCCCAAGTCCGAGATTCAAGCGTGTCCATCCCCCGGACGGTGCGCATCACACTCTTGTGTATGCATATACTCGTTCCCTCCTCCCCCATCCCCCTGCCCAACATCCAATAAATGTTATTCTTATATGTGCACTTATGTGTTGATCAGTTAATACCAATTTGATGGTGAGTACACGTGGTGCTTGTTTTTCCATTCTTGGGATACTTCACTTAGTAGAATGTGTTCCAGCTCTTTCCAGGAGAATACAAGTGGTGCTATATCACCATTGTTTCTTAAAGCTGAATAGTACTCCATGGTATACATATACCACGTTTTATTAATCCACTCATGTATTGATGGACACTTGGGTTGTTTCCACATCTTTGCAATTGTGAATTGTGCTGCTACAAACATTCGGGTGCAGGTGTCTTTTTCATAGAGTGTCTTTTGTTCTTTTGGGTAGATGCCCAGTGATGGGATTGCTAGATCAAATGGTAATTCTACTTGTATCTCTTTAAGGTATCTCCACATTGCTTTCCACAGAGGTTGCACTAGTTTGTAGTCCCACCAGCAGTGTATGAGTGTCCTATCTCTCCACATCCACACCAACATTTATTGTTTTGGGACTTTTTGATAAAGGCCATTCTCACTGGAGATAAGCAATATCTCATTGTGGTTTCTATTTGCATTTCCCTGATGATTAGAGATGTTGAGCATTTTTTCATATATTTTTTGGCCATTATTCTGTCTTCTTTTGAAAAGTTTCTGTTCATGTCCTTTGCCCACTTTTTGACAGGGTTGTTTGATTTTTTCTTGTTAATTTTCCTGAGTTCTAAGTAGATTCTAGTTATCAGCCCTTTATCAGATTTGTAGCATGCAAAAATTTTCTCCCATTCTGTAGGTTGT